>JAJTUV010004946.1:0-14267 GCA_021653895.1 Mastomys natalensis
ATTCAGTCTCTGAGAGCTCCAAGGTTCAGGTTCGTTTACTCTGTTGATCTTCCTGTGCAGTTCCTATCTCCTTAGGGCCCACAATCCTTCCACCTATTCTTCTTTAAGAGTCCTCAAGCTCCATCCACTGTTTGGCTCTGGATGTCTGTATCTGTCTGAGTCAGCTGCTGGTTAGAGCCTCTCAGAGGACAGCTTGCCGGTCTGTTCTCAGGCTGGAGGTTTAGCTCCTGGGAGCTCTGGTTGAATCTTTTGATACTCGTTCTAAAAAGGACAAAAAACACCTCACTTTGGTCTTCCTCCTTCTTCTTGAGTTTCATGAGGTTTATGCGTTGCGTCTTAGGTATTGTGTGCTTTTGGGGCTAATATCCGCTTATCAGTGAGTGCATACCATGTGTGTTCTTTTGTGATTGGGTCATCTCACTCAGGATGATATTTTCTAACTCCATCCATTTGTCTAAGAATTTCATGAGCTCATTATTTTTAATGGCTGAGTAGTACTCCATTGTGTAAATGTACCACATTTTCTGTATCCATTCTTCTGTTGAAGGACATCTGGGTTCTTTCCAGCTTCTGGCTATTATGAATAAGGCCGCTATAAACATAGTGGAGCATGTGGCCCTGTTGCATGTTGAAATATCTTCTGGGTATATACCCAGGAGGGGTATAGCTGGGTCCTCAGGTAACACCATGTTCAATTTTCTGAGGTATCGCCAGACTGCTTTCCATAGTGGTTGTACCAGCTTGCAATCCCACCAACAATGGAGGAGTGTTCCTCTTTCTCCACATCCTCGCCAACATCTGCTGTCACCTGTGTTTTGGATCTTAGCCAATCTGACTGGTGTGAGGTGGAATCTCAGTGTTGTTTTCATTTGCATTTCCCTGATGACTAGGGATGCTGAGCACTTCTTTAGATGTTTCTCAATCATTCGAGTTTCCTCAGTTGAGAGTTCTTTGTTCAACTCTCTACCCCATTTTTTAATAGGGTTATTTGATGGTCTGGAATCTAGTTTCTTCAGTTCTTTGTATACCTTGGATATTAGCCCTCTATCAGATGTAAGGTTGGTGAAGATCTTTTCCCAGTCTGTTGGTTCCCGCTTTGTCCTGTTGACCGTATCCTTTGCTTTACAGAAGCTTTGCAGTTTTATGAGATCCCATTTGTCAATTCTTGATCTTAGAGCATACGCCATTGGTGTTCTGTTCAGGAACTTTTCCCCTGTGCCCATATGATCAAGGCTTTTCCCTATTTTCTCTTCTATTAGTTTCAGTGTAGCTGGTTTTATGTGGAGGTCCTTGATCCACTTGGAATTGAGCTTTGTACAAGGAGATAAGTATGGATCAATTTGCATTCTTCTACAAGTTGACCTCCAGTTGGACCAGCACCATTTGTTGAAAATGCTGTCTTTTTTCCACTGGATAGTTTGAGCTCCTTTGTCGAAGATCAAGTGACCATAGGTATGGGGGTTCATTTCAGGGTCTTCTATTCTATTCCATTGATCCTCCTGACTGTCTCTGTTCCAATACCATGCAGTTTTTATCACTATTGCTTTGTAGTACAGCTTGAAATCGGGTATGGAGATTCCCCCAGAAGTTCTTTTATTGTTGAGTGTAGTTTTCGCTATCCTGGGTTTTTTGTTATTCCAAATGAATTTTAAGATTGCTCTTTCTATCTCTGTAAAGAATTGAGTGGGAATTTTGATAGGGATTGCATTAAATCTGTAGATTGCTTTTGGCAAGATAGCCATTTTTACTATATAACTTTCTTAAGGCCACCCATTTTTAGAAAGTGGCAGAATAAGATTTTGAAGAGGTTTGTTTAAACACACCCTTTCTGCCTCATCAACACTGTATGTGTGAGAAAGATAAAGTGAGCAAGCAGGTACACTGACAGGAGCAAGTGCTGCCCAGGTACTGGCACGCATTTCTTACACTTTCTACATTTAGAGTGTAGGAAAAATGCCTACTTCTAAATTAAAACACTTCCCACTTCTCTCAGCCAATGCCTTTAAATCACTCATGTGTTATTAGTCTGTTTAACTTGATGTCAAATTTTGGAGAGAAAGAAAATAAAGAAGGGGAGTTCAAGGAAAAGAGGAGGTTAGCAAAACAAAGTAGAACATGCTATATCATTTTCATTGCTAGAAAAATGCAAGACCTAGTGCTAAAGAATGCTTTCTTTTCTATTCTGAGCTTCTGCCCATTTTTTTTTTTTTAAATTTGGTCTCTGATTGTTTAGCCATGTGAATACTCATAGAGCAAGGATGCTACAGTACCTTGGACTCAAACTCCTGCCTCTTCCCAAGGATATCTGAGCCTTACCCAAACTCTCCCTGTACCTTTACTCAGACCTGAGGAGAATGGATAGTAACTGTGGTATCTGAACATGGTTGTTTATTTAAACTCAGGAATTTGTAGTAAGAAGATCAGAAGAATGCAATAGACAGTAGTCTGTGGGACAACTTTTGAGCGTAAGTGCCAAATCCTTGCTAAATGCAATGTCCAGAGAAAGTCACAAAACATGTAACCATAATCCATTCATTCAACCCCAAACTAGGTACTGTAATCCCAATTTTATAGGAAATAGAAGGAGGATTTCAAGTTCACGATCACCCTGTGAGTAATTTCGTGATACCATTTCAGATTAAAAGTTTCAGAGAGACTGGGCAGACATGTTAGCAGTGGAGTACCTGAAAAAGAAATTCACTCTCTAGTACTTCAGAGAATACTGAGAACCTAGGTCAGTGTGGGCAAGAGGTGAATGGTTGTTCAGGAACATATGTTATCTGTACCTTTCCTTTACTGCTGCAGAAAGTAAAGATCACATTATTTCAACCACTGATATTGTTTTTGAAGTTTTATAAGGAGAGATATTTATCTTCTTCTTTCTCTGTTGACTATGAACAAATAACAACTTAAGCTTGATATCTACTCAGGTTTCCCACTCCTATCCCACATGTTTTTTTAATAAGACCTTTTTTCTCTCAAATTCAACAACATTTTTCTGTCTTTTCCCCTCTCTATCCATTCCCCCAGGAATGATTTACTTCCATATTTTCATTTTACTATTCTTGCACCATGTGTTAGAGAAATAGTTGAAATCACATATTACATGTTTAATTTTTAGATACTTCTATTATTCAATCTACTGGGAACTTAAAGATTTTTACTGAAAATCATGGATAGACAATGTAGCCAATTTTAATTTGTTTGACAATTAATTTGGTTGAGAGATAAAAAAAAATACTGTAAAGATTTAGATCTCTGTGTGTCTTTCCCCCCTCTCTCTTTCTCACTCACCTCTCTCTCTCTTTCTCTACCTTTCTTTCCTTATAGAAAGTAATTAAGTTCCCAGGTGAGTAGTACTAAGCTGAATGCCTTTGACAGGAATCACACCAATGTTCAATGACTCCAATGGATTACTAGTTCTACATTATTTAAAGTTTTGCTAACAAAAATCAGTATTTGCTAATAAAATACAGTATTTTATTTTGTCTTTTAATGATGAGCCAAGTTATTCATTCTATTTTCTGATAGAGTGGTTGATGTCTAAATATTATGTTAGTACACGATCCTAAGAACTTTTGATACAAATAAAGCATAATAAGAAGAAGAATCAAGAAAGACAAGATTTATACTTTCATAAGTAAATTTAATTTTAAGATATTTTAAATAAACAATTTAATATTATGGTATCTTAATACATACAAACAAACAAACAGACAAACACCCTCTTTCTACCTCCAGAAATGTAGGTCATAATTGTACTGATAAATACAGACCAGATCTTTCCCCTACTTTTACCAAGGGTGACTAGAAAAACAAAACAAAACAAAAAAACAAAAAAAAAAGGAACTCAATAAAACAGATATCAATCTAGCCTCAAAGAATTATTGTGCACATCAAATGAGATAATGACTAAAAAACTTAGCACACTTTCTTAACAGTACAAAGTTCATATCAAACAGAAGTACAAAGAAAACAGACAACTCATCATCCCCGAAGGGGTCTGGTATTTGAAGCAGGAAATAGTAACTTTCTCTGTATGTCTCATTTACCAGGATTTTCTTCTATTTTGCCATTCTTGTTTTAATGGTCTATTTATTAGAACTATTACCACTATTGTTAGGCAGTTACATCCCAACCAAGCAATCAAGTTTTTTTTTTTTTTTTTTTTTTATATAACAACAAACAAAGGAATGCCTAAATCCTATTTGACTTTAAATTTATCAAAGTAAACTTTTCCTTCCTGCTGTCAGAGATCTCTCTAAAGTCAAAGAAAAGTTGGTCTGTGTTAAGCATACTAGTCCTTAGAGATCTTTATAGACATACAGTGTTCATAAATCTTTAATTAAAAATATTTAAATAGGAAACCTCTGCATATTTGCTAGATGAGGTGGGTTTGTGTGTGTGTGTGTATATATATATATAAATATAATATATATTTATATAAAATATATATATATATATAAAATATAAAATATAATATATATATATATATAAAATGTTTATATATAAACATTTCTTTGATGTCAGTAGCCTTTTCAATAATGATTTGTAATTCATGGTAAAATAAACTTATTTGGCCAAATATTATTCTTATACTTACCAATTTATTAATTTTGAAACTTTATAAGCCTATAAATTTGCTCCCTACCTTGTCAAGTGTAGAATATCACTGTTGGTAAACTGAGAACCATTTACACTCCAGGACCAGATGTTCTCCACGTCTGCCGTCAGTGACTCAGTGCAAGCACCCACTATCCACGAGTTACCACAAGTCGTGTAACCTTAATAATGTTTCTCTCTCTCCCTCTCTCTCTCTCTCTCTCTCTCTCTCTCTCTCTCCTCTCTCTCTTTCTCTCTCTCCCTTCCTTCCTCTCTCTCCCTTCCTCCCTCCTGCCCTTCCTTCCCCCTTCCTTCCCTCCCTCTCTCTGCCTCTCTACTCTCTTCTTCTCTGTCTCTCTGTCTCTCTCTCTCTGTCTCTCTCTCTCTCCCTGTCTCACTGTCTCTGTTTATCACTTTATCTCCCCCTGTGTTTCCCCATTCCCTCCTCCTATCTCCCTGTCTCCTCCCTCTCTGAGCTTTCTTGCTTTTTTTTATGCTGAGAGGCAGTCTTCTACTCATCTACCAAAAAATCTCTTGAAAAAAATCTCTTGCCTTCTATGAGGGCTGTTGTTTGGTGTGATTTTTGCAGTATTCCTTGGCCTACCCCATCTGCGAAGGTGCTCTCAGGCCAACAAACCTTCTTAATTTTAATACCTGTATTTAATACCCTATAAATAATCAATAACTTAATTACTTTTGACCATTTTAGAATTTATATCAATAAAATCACCCTACACACATTCTTCTGTGCAATCTATTAACACAAGATAAAATAGGAGATTTATTTATTTGTACACGTCTATGTTAAAATGTGAGGAGGTGTGTACATCTTTGAATGAATGAAAGCCAGACAATAGATTAGATACCTTGGAGCTAGTGTTACAGAAGTAACATGAAGGCTGGAATCAAGTTTCATTTTTACTTACTTGCCTGGACTTGCCAAGTTTTTAGGCCTAGTCTCCTTACTTTCATGGATTCAGCCTAGCCTTCTCACTTCCTTAGTGAAATAGAAGCTAATTCTCCTAAGCTTTATTTACAATTTGAATATTTGTCTTTTTTTTCAAGTGTGTAATTATATATGTCAAAACTTAAATTTTATTTGAAATACTTATGAACTCTGAATATATACCTATTTCTATTACTAGAAATAGTGACTCTAGATGTAATGACATATCAGAGCAAAATACTAATTCTGATAGAATAATTTTACTGACGGCATAGTGATGCTACATTTAGATTTGACTTGAGGCACTTAGAGTTTTCGATAGATTTCTTCTAGAGTTTAATGTGTAAATAAAATAGATGTATGAAAAAATTGTAATAATTCACAGAACACATAATTTTTATTTTAAAAAGTCATAAAATAGAGGATAATGCTAAATTTGTAAATAAACATGCTTTGAATATTCTGTTTATAACTTCTCAAGTGCTTTCATTTTTAAATTTTGCTAAAATTACAGGTTATAGTCTTTACTGTGAGGAACTGTATTGATGCCCAGAAATTTAGGTTGAAATATTAAAATGAAAATATTTTTACTTGCTATGATATAGGGCATGGCATTTTAGAATAGGCCTCATTGTTATTTGTTGAAATGGAAATCCTCTGCTACAGGATGGCACAACTTCCAGAAGTATAATGTGTTCTATATTCATATAAAAAGCAGATAGAAATAAACTTCATGCTGTCTTTCAAATTTAAAAGAAAAATGATAGAGGAAACATCCATACAAATGCTTTGTCCTATACTTAGAGAGAGAGAGAGAGAGAGAGAGAGAGAGAGAGAGAGAGAGAGAGAGAGAAGACAGAAATCTAAAATCGGGGAAAAGAACTAAAACATAATAAAACAAAACCAAGAAAATCTGTATTAAGAAATGTATTATACTCACAGCACAATGTCTTTGAGCAAGGTACCAATTTATAGTTAATAGTTACAATACATAGAAAATAATTTGCTCCCTTTGTTAATAATAATTTTAAAAATCTAAAGAAAGTTATAATGTAAACAGGAAAGCATTTATCCTACTGGGAAGGGAAGGTCAGCAAACATCTCAAGGCCTGCAAACAGGGCTTCTAAAAAATAAATGAGTTTGTGATAAATGTTCCTTATCTTTAAAAGTACTTACAAGACTCCCTCAGATAGAAAGCCCAGCTTAACATTATCTATTTTGTTCAGCAGCACTTTAAGATGGTCTGCGTGTCAGCCTTCTCACAGTCAGTGAGCCCCTGAGTGTAGATGAGTTAATGAGGGCCCAACACAGTGACTTGATAGAATGTGAAGTACTGAAAAATGGAATTATAAATTCTTCCACATTGCCTCACCAAGTCTATCCCTGCAGCACTCAGCAAACACATCAGTTAGAGCAAGAAGCCATTGCCACATTCTGCAAGGCCCTCAGGATGGAACTGACCCACGGAATGTGAAAACGATAAAAGGACAGACAGACAGCCACAGGAACATCTTCAACAGGGCAGATTGTGCTCCCTGATGAATGCTTCAGAGCCTGGAAACTCAATATATCTATTATAAATCTGAATGTGGGCATATGTGTAGGATTATTTTATATAGCTAGACAAAATGGTGGATGCAGCTGGTCTCTTTTAGACTACTCATAGGAAATAACTATGATGGAGATTCTAAACACACTGTCAGAATTCACATTCAGATCAGGTCATTCACTTTTGCTATCTCGGGTTGATCATCAAGATTGGGGTAGGGGTATCATTTTCTCATGGTTCTGAGGCACTGGTCCTTGACAAGTCAATCACTTTCACTCTGAACTTACCTTGCTCCCCAAACTGCATGGCTTTAAGTAGATTTGCTTTTCCATACATGCCCCTTCTTAGATTGTAAGCATTTAGAATCTGGGAGCATAGCTACATACTGTATCTGTCAGTTTCTAGGGCCCGATCAAATATTGTAGATACTGAAAAGTGCGCTGTGGTACTAGCAGGCATTACTTGGAATATGCATGAAAATTAATACAAGCCTTGAATGAATTTAGGATGAATTTGATCAAAACCTGTCCTTTACAGTTGTACTTAATAATCTTACAAGTTAACATTGGCTTGAATGCCATTGAAATTATGAAAAAATGTTAACAAGGAATGAATCCTAATGTCACTGTCTCATTTTTCACTTAGCTGCCAAACACACATTCAACAAGATGTCATTAAAATTGCAAGTGTATTTTAAAGTAGTCCATCCTGTTTATGTTAGAATTCAGCGTTTTTCTCCACTGATGAAGTTAAAAATTCCACTTTATCCTAGACATAAAAAGTAAGACTGTCATCATTTTGCATATATATTTATGTCTAAAGTTTCAAACTGTTGCTAGAGGAAAATAGCATTATATAAAAATTTTGGCTAAGACCTTGATGCTATGGTTTCAGTCTATAGCATTGTATGGCATGATTTGCTAGTTTTACACAGTATAACTTCTTTTGTACTTAGGCAATGCAGTGCAAGTAAAACTGATGTTCATATAAATTCAAAGGACTATAGAAAGAAGAGTAGATTGCTATACAATCATTTATTATTTACCTCTAAAGTGCTAGGCTACAGATTAGGCTACAGAAAAGTCTATAGTACATTTATCTTAAGTAGCAATTAATGAAGAGGGCCTAGCTAAGTGTTGGTTGAGTCAAACCTGGCCTGGAACACCTGAGTTCTATAAGAAGGCAGGCAAAGCAAGCCAGGAGGAGCAAGCCAGCAAGCAGAATTCCTAAATGGCCTCTGCCTCCTGGTTCCTGCCCTGCTTAAACTGCTGCCCTGACTTTCTCTAATGATGAATTATAATACAGGAATGTGACCAAATATCTCCTTTCATCTTCACATTGATTTTGTTCACATAGTTTCATCATAGTAACAGTAAAGCAGACTAAGACAATGTGTGTTTAAGTTATATGAAGTCATTAAGTTATTAGTTTTTAGATAAGATGAACAGTTCATATTTATCCAAATCATAAAATAATCACTTAATTTTTTTATTTTTATTTACAAATGTCACCTCAGGCTTGGTTAACTCCATGTAACTGGTTTGATTAAACAATGTTTGATTTTAAAACTTTACATAAAAATTTAACGGATGGTGGGATTCACTGATTATTTTTAATACCAATTTCGTTATTTTTTATTTTTCTTAATTTGATTTTAGTATGATGTATTTTAACTAATACTCGAGGATATAAAATTTGGGTATATTAATAAGGCAGCATATGATTTTTTAACATAATTTTACTCTTTCTTTGAATTGATGTATTTAAAAAAGTACTTTTATGATTATTATTTTAATAGCTTCCTAAGACCAATCAATGTTGGGGGGAATAAGGAATCATAGGCCTGGGTAATGAAAACTAATGATGGAAACTCAGTAGTTTGTAAATTAATAAAAATAAATGTAGCATTATAATCGAGTTTGATGGAGAAGTAACATACATGAATGGACAGTACTGCATTCAAAAGACATGCAGTGAGTTAAGAAAATGTAAATGCTAGTACATACAGCATACTTCTTGATGCAATATTGGTAAGGGAGGGCTCAGGGTACCCAAACCAACACAGATTATTGCCATTTTTCTTGGTTGCCCATTTTAACCAGATGAGAAAACATGCTAGAGAGTCTGCCCATGTTGGTTCCTGATTTTTAAAATAATAATTATAATTTCATGACCATATCTTAATGGGTAGAAGACAATCAGTATCTGGTGTAATTTTTTTTTAAGAGTAAACTATATGTTTTTCTTCAGAAATAGCTCTTCTTGATGACTTGCAGGGCAGTGTGAAGCTGCTGTCAAATCCTAACTAAGAACAAAAGGAAAAGTATAAAAAAAAAAAAATCAAAGAACCAAAAATCCATGAATGCATAGGGAGCCAAATGCCATTTCACACTGGGTGCTTTGTAAATGTGAGCCAACTCACACAAATACTTTAGGCATCAGGAGAGATGGAGCCGAGCCAGAAGAGAAGAAAGCATGTCCAAATAAAGAAAGTTTGCTCAGCAAATTGAAATTCAAGCCTAAAATTGAAAAGTTTGAGTCAACTCTACTGCAAAGTGCATATGCATCTTTTATTTATTTGTTTAATTTCAATCTCACAAGACAACGTGTATCAGATACATTTAAGTAGCAGATTTTTTTTTTTTGCACAGTTCTAATTTCTTCAACTCAATTTTCTGATATAATGATTATCCCTCAAGAAAATACAAATAAAAACAACATGATAAATATTTTATAATATCATATGAGTGTGTACATGGACACTTATTTCTGTGTATTTTCTGCATCTTTGGCCATATACAATCTGGTAATCAATGTTCCAAAAGAATACCATTTTCTTTTTTTATTGGATATTTTATTTATTTACAATACAGATGTCATCCCCATTTCCCTCTCTAGAATCCCCTATTCTATACCCCCACGTACTTTATGCTTTTATACCATTTTGATTACATGCATGTATTAAGGTCAATTCTAGGTTGAGGTCTAGCAACACAATAAATGCAAATAGTCAAGGAACAAGCAATACAATAAACACAAATAGTCAAAGAGAAAGCAAGGCATTAAACCCAATTGCATGAACACTCCCATGATCACTGTTTCTAAGAGCTTATCAGGATAACCAAAGTATCTGACCCTACTTCCCTTTTCATAATATATTTTATAATAGCAGTTTAGTTGTGATCAGAATGTTTTACATTAAATATGTAATTTTAACGTATGCTCAGTCAAAGTCAGACACATGAGTATAAAAGAATTTTGAAATCTTTAAATTAAATTCAATAAGTTGTGAAATTACTGGCAAGAAATCTGAAGATCTAACTTGGTGGATAAGAGTACTGACTGCTCTTTCAGAGGACTTGAATAGATTACCAGCACCTACATGGGTATGAAAAACCATTTGTAACTAGTTCAGTGGATCTTCTGGCATCTGTGGGAATTGTATCCACATTGTGCACAGACATATATGCAAATAAATATAAAGAAAATAAAATAAACAAATCTCAAACAATTAATAGTAACATAAAAACAACAGAGAGGAACATATGTTGGCCTAAACAAGAATATTTCCTACAGCATCATATGACTGAATATTTAATCTTCACTGGGCGATTTGATTGGGAAGGATTTGGGAGTGTGGTCTTGTTAGAGGATGTATGTCACTGGGGAAGAACTTAGGTTTCAAAAGACATCTGTCAACTCCAGTGTTCTCATTCTCTCTCTCTCTCTCTCTCTCTCTCTCTCTCTCTCTCTCTCTCTCTCCCTACCTACCTCCACTCTCTCTCTTTCTCTCTCCATCTGTCTCATTCTCTGAGTTTTGCTTGAATTTTCAATTTTTCTATTCTCATTTCTCTCATATGCCATCATAGCTTCTAACTCTCTGAAATCATAATACCAATTAAATGGTTATTTTATAAGTCATTTGATTCTAGTATAGGAAGCTTAGTTACCAGCCTATTAAAGATTATTTCTTCCTGTGAATATACTTAATACATGAATATAGTTCTATTGATTTCTACATTCTTGATTGAAAATACTGTCTATCAACATGGAGGGATAAATTTTAGATGTAGAAATTGTTAGCATTCCTTCTAGTCTCAGCCAAACAACAGTTATCTTGGCCTAAACTGAGGATACCCAGAGTTAAATGTCTCACATTGCCTAAGACAAAGTGAATCATTTCTCCCATGTTCCTCCTCCACAGTAAAGCAGTTCCTCATCTTCTAGCCCTAATGGCCAGCCTGACTCTGTCCAAGTTACAATGGAGACCACTAGAACCGGAAAATGTTTAAGTAGTGGACTATTGACTAACCTCTGTCATTTTTATTAATACATGACATCTAGATCATAATTTATACTTCCCTGATTTCTGACTACATTGACAGCTAGAAAACAGACCCTTAGCTTCTTACACTTAGGTATTCCATCATATTAGCTCATTAGTCAATTCATTAACTAGCTAAGAATACCAGATCTCTTATCAAAAACAGACAAGTTTGCCTTGCTCACAAGCTTCACTAAAAAAAGACACACAAGTTCAGATATAACCTTTCACAGACGTAACCTTCTGCTAATTCTTTATCTAAACTCAGTTTCCCTTTTCTTTCTGACTCTCTTCTCTCCCTGATCCCTATCTTCTTCTCTCCCTTTCCCCCTCTTTCCTCATTCTCCATGTTTTTCTGGCAGGCCTCTTCTCTCTATTTCTGCCTTCCTTCCTTCCTTCCTTCCTTCCTTCCTTCCTTCCTTCCTTCCTTCCTTCCTTCCTTCCTTCCTTCCTTCCTTCCTGTCTGTCTGTCTCTGCCTCTAATCCTTTAACTCTTCTTCTCATGCCCTAAATATTCTATTCTACACTATACCAGTCATGTGGCTGGTACCTCAGAGAAAAGGGATGCCTCAGCATGGGCCCGCTGAGGCATGCCTCTCACCTCACCACACCTGACTCTATAAAACATATCCTTAGTTCTTGTTGTAAAAACACAACATTGATGCCATGACTCGGCACTGCAGAACTCTGCTATTAAAATGTATTTAGAGTTTGCACTGTTAGTCACATGATACCAACCAACTGTTCACTTTGTAATACTCTGCTCAATTGAGTTCCTTCTTTCTCTTGATTCTTAGTGAGTTGACTTTTGAAGCTCTTTCTGTGAATAGTTTGTACATAGCCCATTAGGGTGATGCTTCTTCCATTCATTTTCTCAGAGGAGACTAATGTTCCAGACAAATATCTTCCAATTTGTGTGCTTTAAATTGTCTATACAATTCTATGCCTAAATGAACAAGAGACATTGATTTCTTTAGTACAACCAATTTAAACTTATCACCAACTAGCTAAAAATATATGAGACTCAGACTACAGATATTTTATTTGTTTTGATAATTACTGGGGCTATCCCTAATCTACCTTTCTAACTACTCACCTGGCTACTTCCCCAAATGTATACACCAAATACTTGCCGTTTCTCCTGTCCATGTGCTCATGGAACATATCCTTTCATGATGCCTTCTCCTTTGTCCTCCTCATTCTCTGCTTTCTCTATAGAGCAGGGTGGTGATGGTAAAGGCCTTTGATCACAGCACACAGGAGACAGAGACAGGTCAGATCTCTGTAAATTCTAGACCAGCATGGTCAGTCTACACAATGAAGCCAAGGTGGGACCACCTGCTAATAAGATAAAGCCACTTCTGAAGATAGTTCAAGATCCAAACTAACACACTTTTATCTTAAAGGTACTATGTTGTTTTTGCTTAGTAATAAATAATGTATCCTTAATGTTATAAATGATAAATATATATCAATCTTAATTTTGTATAAAGAGTAAGATGCCTTATGCTAGGAGACATGAGAAGAAACAGACATGATTTTATATATATATTAGCCTGGAAAATATAATTATCCATGTAGCTGGATGGGCTAGGTAGATGGGTCAACTTAGATGAGCTAGTTGAGAGTTTTCTCAACTTAGGGTTAGACTTTGAAATATTAAAAGGTCTCTGTATGGTTATTTGTGGGAAAGTTGGTTAAGAAATAATTGCTGACCTATTATTTTCCATCATTAATTAATATATACAGAATATAACAATCATTTAAGCCACCTATTTGTTACAATTAAATCCACATACTTGTGTCCTTAATGTATTATTATTATTATATATTATTATTATTATTGGATTTGTTATTTTTTAAATCCATGACTGAAGCGATGTGTTTTACTCTGATTTATGTTATCTTATTTTGTATATGCTTACATAATTATGTTTCTCTATTTATCAACGTCTTTGAAACTAGTAATGATAACTCTTAATTTTTTATCTAACTGATACACACTATTTCTGTCCTCACTTATTTTCAGTTATTTAGATGTGGATACCACATACATTCCCATTGATATAGTTTCTCAATCTTCTTCAAATGATGTGTGCTAGAAATTAACATCTGTGCTAATATGTTTTTAGGGTATGGATCAGAATGCAAGATGAACAATCTCGTGTTTTGTTCTGCTCTTGCTAAAATTGATTTCTATTTCCTTAAAAAGTTAGAGCTGTACTTGATCACAGAATGTAGTCAAATATACAAGAAGTTCTTATATTTCTTCAGGATTAATGCTTTCCTGAGGTATTCCAATGTTTTACTTTTGTTTTTAATTAAATATGACTTAAATGGCTTATCTCTCGGAAATATGTATCCAGAAGACAAAATTTAGAAAATTTCAGTTAATTTTAATTAAAGATGTCTGTTTTTAAATATCTCAGGGAAGAAAGGGGATTTGAGAAGAGCAAAAAAGAAGAGAAGGAATATTTGGAGGATGGAAAGATTGGGTGAACTAGAGAGGGAGACAGACAGACAGAGACAGAAGAGACATGATTTTATATATAAAATCATAAGATGGAATGGAGAAAAGCTATATAATAACTAAGCATTAATTTCATGCCTAGCTGAACATGTGTAGAGAACATAAAAGAAGTAAAAATGTCTCTCTGCAAGCCACCCATCAAATCTTGAGAATTTATATATAATCAACAAATTTAAGAGCATTAGAAGTTTAAACTGTATTTCCCCTAAAAAAAAAAATCATCATGCATGGAATGTCCCCTTCCTGCAACAGAAAGACCCTTGATCATGTGTGGGAACACTTAGTCCATTGATGTGGGAGGAAAAAAAAAAGGGG
>JAJTUV010004947.1:0-13514 GCA_021653895.1 Mastomys natalensis
TCCATACCCCCCCAGGAGAGTGAAATTAAGCATTAAATACAAACAGCACCAGTTCATTCACAACACTTCCCTTTTTCTTCAAGGTTCCCTGAACTCCAAGTAGAGGAAACTCAATGGAGTCTTCAATTTGGACCCTCTGCACCTAATGTTTGACTTGGCTCTTTCATCTGCTCTATAGCTCTTAAGGAAGCCTCCAGGTGCACTGTGCCAGGCACGATCTTGAGTATAGCAGAAATTATTAGGAATCTTTTTTTTTTTGTTATTCAGGTTTGGGTTATTCAGCCTCCTGCTCCTGGTCATCAAACAGTGTTAGCAGGGGCTCCCCTCCCGGCTGGGGTCTGAAATTAGTCCAATTATTGGCTGGTTCATTCCTACAATTCTGTGTCCTCCATTGTTTCAGCATATCTTGCAGGCGAATAGATTTGAGATCAAAGATTTTATGGTGAGTTGGTATCCCTCTCATCACTGGGAGCCTTTTCTGGTTACAGAACATGGGCATGTTAAGCCTCCATATCCTCCGTTACTAAGAACCCTTGCTAGGGTCACCCTCATAGGAATCCTGTGAGTTCCAACTGCACTAGATTGTCCTCCAAATAGCTCTCACTCTAGTCTTCTCTCCCTGTACTATCTACTTCCATCACTCCCTGCACACCTGTTGCCTCCTCTTCCCATCACCACCTGCCCCAAGTCCACCTGCAAAATCTATTGTTTAACTTTCCCAGGGAGCCCCTGAATCCATCTGAGAGCTCTTATTGTTACTTACCCTTTCTAGTCTGTGTATTGTAACATGATTATATTTTACTTAGTCACTAATATCCACTTATAAAATGAGTTCATATCACATTTGTCTAAGTCGGGTTACCTCACTTAAAATGATTTTTATCTTGTTCCATCCAATTATTTTTGAAAATTTTATGATGACATATTTTTAACAACCAAATAATACTCCATTGTGTAAACATATCACATTTTCTTTATACAATCTTCAGCTGAGGACATCTAAGTTGTTTCTACTTTCTGAGTATTATGAAATAAGGATGATATGTACATTGTTATGCAAGTGCCTTTGTGGTAGGGTGGAACACCCTTTGGGCATTTGCCCCGGAGTATTATAGCTGGAACTTGAGGTACAAGATTCCCAGTTTTCTGAGGAACCATCATATTTGATTTTCCATAGTGACTATACAAGCTTGCATATGCATAAGCAATAGAGAAGTGTTTTCCTTTGAATACTTCTTTAAGTGTTTCTCATCCATCTAATATTCCTCTGTAGAAAAATTTTTTTTTTAGAGCTATACCCATTTTAATAGGATTATTTAATTTGTTGATGTCTATTTCTTGTATTCTTTTTATACAATGTTGGATATTAAGCCCTCTTTCAGATGTAGAGTTGGTGAAAATCTTTAACTATTCTGAAGGGCTGCCATTTTGTCCTAATGGGTGTTTGCTTTGCCTTATAGAGCCTTTCGTTTCATGAGGTCCCATTTTCTAATTGTTGATCTTAGTGCCTGTACTATTATGCTCTGTTTAGGAAGCTCTCTGTTGTGCCTATCCATTAAAAGCTATTTCCCACTTTCTCTTCAATAGGTTTATTGTATTTAGTTTTATGTTGAGGTTTTTGATCCATTTGGATTTGAGTTTTGTGTTAGGTAACAGATATGTATATTTGCATTCTTCTACATGCAGACATCTACATGACCAGCACCCTTTGCTGAAGATTATCCTTCTTTTATTTCTGTCTTTCTTTTTTTTCTTGATTTTTAATCAAGCTTCTTTATCAAAAATAAGGCATTCGTAGGTATGAGGATTTATGTCTATGTCTTCGTTTGGATTCAATTGATCAGTGGTGTCTGTTTTTATGCCAATACCATGCAATTTTATCATGATTATCTCTGTAGTAGAGCTTAAAATTGGGGATGGTTATATTGACATAATTGCTTTTGTTCAGAAATGATTTAATTATTCTGTGATTTTTGTTTTTTTCCATAAGAAGTTGAGTATTATCCTTTCAAGTTCTGTAAGACATTGTGTTGAAATTTTTAATGGGGACTGAATTGAATCTGTACATTGCTTTTAGTAAGATGGACATTTTTATTATGTCGATACTTCCTATCCATAAGCAGGGGAGATATTTCCATCTTCTTGTATCTTCTTTAATTTCTTTTGTCAACAACTTGAGGTTTTTACTGTACAAGTCATTCATTTTTCTAAGCAAGAGATGCCCCCAAGATTTTTACATTATTTGGTGCTATTGAGAAAGGTTTTGGTTCACAGGTATATTTCTTACTCTATTATTTATATATAGGATGACTACTGATTATATTTTTAGTATTATTTTTTCTTGTATTCATCTACAAAGAGCAATTTTCCTTTTTAATTTGTAGCCCTTTGATCTCCTTCAGTGGTCTCACTGCTCAAGCTAGAACTGTAAGTGCTATATTGAATAGATGTAGAAAGAGAAGAGAGCCTTGTTAGTTCCTGATTTTAGTGGAATTGATTTGAATTCCTTTCCATTTAATTTGATGTATGCTATTGTCTTTATTATGTTTAGGTGTGTCACTTGTATCCTGGATCTCTCTAAGACTTTTATCATTAAGGAGTTTTGGATTTTGTCAAAGGCTTTTTCAGTATCTAATGAAATGATCATGTGGTTTTGTCTTTCTGTTTTTATAATAATATAATATATAATATGTAATATGTAATTTGTAATATACAATATATTATGTATAATATACACTATAAGACATGTGACACATAATATATAAGATACATGATATATATTAAATATATGATATATGATGTGTGATATATGATATATGGTATAGTGCATATGGTATACAGTATACAGTATACAATATGTGACATGATATATAATAGATGATGTATAGTAAATATATATAATATGACAATATCAATAAAATATGATAGATTATATGTAATATATGATATATATTATATAATAAATAATATCTTTTGTTCAGAATTGCTTTAACTCTATTCTGTGATTTTTTTTTTATAAGAAGTTGAGTATTCTTTCAAGGTCTGTAAAATATTGTGTTGAAATTTTGATGGCTATTGAATTGAATCTGTACATTGCTTTTTGATAAGATAGCCATTTTAATTATGTTGATGCTACATATCATAGGTAGATAGATAGATAGATAGATAGATAGATAGATAGATAGAGGTACAGATATAGATAAAGTATAAATATGGTGGATGACATTGCTCAACATATTTATGTTAAATCAAGACTTCATGTCTGAGATTAAGCCTACTTGATGGATGAATGTTTTTATTTGTTCTTTGCTTCATTTTGCAGCTTTTTTTTGGAATGATTGCAACTAACTTTATAAGGCAAATTAGTTTGTAATTCTTCTTTATTGGATATCAGGGAAACCATGGCCTTATAAAAAAATGTTCCTTCTATTTCTAGCCTAAAGGAATAATTTTATATATGCAAAAGAGAGAATTAAGTTTTCTTTAAAACAGGTAGAATGCTTCACTACAATATGTTCTTGGCCCTGAATAATAGTTTCTATTTTTTGCAGTGGAATTTAAATCTACCAGAAAATATTTTTGTACTTCCATTATATTCACGCAACTACGGAGCACACATAGTATTTCCTAGCACTATAAAAGCCAGCCAGTAAGGATAAAGCTTCCAAGTCAGTACCAACTTCACACACACACACACACACACACACACACACACACACACTTGTATATATAGAGTGGGAGAAGAACGACATACTATACCAATCCTTATGGGATACATCTGAAATAATTTATAGCTTTAACTTTATAAATTAAAATATAAAAACCTGAAGAAAACATAAGGCAGACATTGTGCTATAGAACTGTAATCCCTCATTAATCTATAATATCACTAAATTAATAATGATATAATGGACCAGGATAATTTTGGGAGTTCTAGTAAACATATAACAGCTTTATAATCCAAACCAGTATTAATTGTATAGTGACGAAATATTGTGAAAATACCTCTTAAATTCTAAGAGTAACTGGAATTTTTGCTGACCTTACAACCAAAGTCAATACTTAAGGCCAATGCTAGGATGCTGTTTATTCAAACTATTTGTTTAATCTGCTTTTAAACAGACAACTGTAGCAATAAACCTTACTTTCCTTAGTTTTCCCAAGTAATCAGCTTTTACAACTTAAGCTAATGCATAACTGTAATCTTAAATTATGTACTCCCTCATGCCCGTGACCCAGATAATGCATTTGTATCCTTTGCTGAAAGCGGCAAACACAGAATGAATGTAACTTACTAAAATCTAGTATAAATGGTGAAAGCAGCCATTTATAGATATTGGTTGAGAATGATGATGTTTGTTATCTGGGTGAGTGAAGATCAATAGGAGCCGGTGACTTATTCTATGTTAGATTCCGTTAAAGATTTCTATAAAGGATCTCATTTCTTCTCCCTGTGGTGTTTTCTAAGATTTTCAATAAATTCAGAGTGAAACTTTTTGTTAGGGACACATATACAGTCACATGGCAAACACACTGAAAGAAGACACACACATAGTGGATAGATTTAGACTCACACAACAGATAGAGGACAGAATATACAGGGAGCATGAAATAAAAGACAGAATTAAAATGTAGACTTGGTTAAATGACTACAAGAAGTGCTTTTATTTCTTTCCTTAATGTGATACCAACACATTATTGTTAACTCAGAATTAATCATGAGTGTTTATAATCCATGCAAAATATAAAAAGATGTTATAGGAAAGGTACTACGGGGAGCTATCTTTCATATGTACCTTTCCACTCATTTATTAATATCCATTCTTGCACTGTAATATCAGAAGGAATCTATTCATAACCATAATACTCTCCCAGGATATAGAGAGGAAGTGAAGAGTGACTAAGGTCTTGATATTCATTATTTGGAACACTTGCTCGATTGTTGTTCTTATTTGGACACCACTTGGAAGTATATGGGGGGGGGCGGTCAAAAGAGCATAATAGACCATTATTTACTCAAAAGATATTGCCCTGGGAAGCTATGCTTCTATTAAAAAAAAGAACATGTAGGAAGTTTGAGAAAATTAAAAAAAGATACACAATACATAAAGTATAAGCAACATAACTTAAGAATTGGTATGAGACACCTTAGAACATCTAATTGAACTGATTGGTAAGGACTTTCCTTTCTTAAAATCAATTTATGACTGATATACATTACTGCAGTTTTTAAATAAAAGCTTCACATTGATAAATCATGATAAAACATAAAAATTCAGAAACATGACATAATCAAAGGATAAAAAAAGATAAGAATGAAATTCTAAAAACTAATCATGAATAGAGTCAAATCAATGAACTTTAAAAGAACCAAAAATGCCATAAAATTGACTGATGAGTCAAGAATTGACAGGCAGTAACACAGAAACAATAAATGATCCACAAAAACTCAACCACAGTAAAATTTTAAAACAGGATGACACAGGTATTCAGAGTTTTGATATGTAACTGAAATGAACTCTGTAGGAGCACTGAAGAATAAACATCATCAGCTATAAAAATGAATTGATGTTTTAAACAATCATTTTAAAATTATTAGTAGAGGATCCATATAAAAATATATCCAAAGCATACTAACTTATCTAACACTATTGTCTAGTCAAATATACTCACTGTAGTATGCACAGAAGAGGGATAGGGCAAGAAAACTTATTCCAGAAAATAGTGATAAAAGGTCTTCAAATCTCAGAGGGGATGGGATATATACATTCAAAAACCTCAAATAATTTTGTTGCTACATGCAATTGGACTGCAAGAAATACTCAGTAAAATCCTGGTATTTAATGCATGAGTACATAAATTCTTTTCCAAATGTGTATGTAAAAACAAGCTATGGTGTGTCAGCATATGATTGCAACTCTAGCACAGTGGAGATGTGAGAGTCCCTTCAATATTTCTGACCAGAAAATTATAGTGAAATTAGCAAGCTTTAGGATCAGTGAGCAATCTTCTTTCAAAATTCAGGTACAAATTAACTGAGGAAGACACAAAACAGGGACCACTGGTCTTGAAAATACAAGTACCCAAATACATATTTTTCACACCAAGTGCAACTATACCCTCCATGTATACACAAATACGTGCATACACAAAGAAGTAGAAGTCTGTGTAAATAGGCATATGATAATAATATATGTAATTCATAATGATGTGCTGGCTAGGTTTATGTCAAATATTTAATTTTTGTTTTTATTTTACATGAGCTCACAATTGAGAGATTTTAACCATTTAACAAAAGACTTTGCATATTTCTGTTCATTCTGCTAGCCCTCGGGGCTTCACTTCTGTTCTATGCTATGGGTGTACTTACAGACAGGAGCCTAACATGGCTTCCCTCTGAGAGGCCCAGCAAGCTTCTGAGAGTCAGATGAATACTTACACCCAACCAATGGACCCCTGTGGTGAATTAGGAAAAGGCTAGAAGAAGCTGAGGAAGAGGGCAACCCCATAGGAAGACCAGCAGTCTAAACAAGCCTGGACCCCTGAGATCTTTCAGACACTGAGCCACCAACTCGATAGTATACACTAGCTGGTCTGAGAGCCCAGACACACTTGCAGCAAAGGACTGCCAGGCCTGGACTCAGTAAGAGAAGATGCACCTAACCCTCTAGAGACTTGAGGCCCCAGGGAATGTGAAGGCCCGGTAGGGTGTAAGGGTGTGTGGGGGATGGGGACATCCTCTTGGAGATGGAGGAGGAATGGGATGAGGAACTGTAGGAGGGCAGAATGGGGGGGCATAATGACTGAATTGTAAAAAAAAAGATTAAAGATAAATAAATAAATAATTATTAAAATTTTTAAAAAAGAGAGAGACTGAAACTTCACAGAGACTGCATTTTAAAAGAGTGGATATTTTTAAAGTGAAAACCTTTTTTTTTTTTTTTTAACAATTTTAGATTCGTAAGACTGGGACTTTTTAAGTTTGCAAAATGTTTAACGTTATAATGTATAAATTAATGTGTAATATGATCTTGGGGATAAACATGAAAGGAAAGGTTGTGAAATAACTGTAGTATGTTTATGCCTGAATCTGACAAGGCATCAGTTGACCCATCTTGTTTTGTATCAACTTGACAAAAGGTAGAGTCATCAGACAGGAAGGATCCTCAATTGATAAAATGCCTCTATAAGATCAGGTTGCAAACAGACCTATAGGGCATTTTCATAATTAGTGATTGATGTGGGGAGACACAGTCCATTGTGGGTGTGGCCACCCTTGTGCTGGTGGTCTCACAAGCTAGAAAACTGGCTGAGCAAGCCATGATGATCAAGGCGGTGAGCAACATTCCTCCATAACCCTGCATCGCTAATACATCCAGGTTCCTGCCCTCTTTGATTTCCTTTCCTGACATCCTTGTTGTGAAAGTATAAGCAAAATAAACCCTTTCCTCCCCATGCTGCTTTAGTCATGGTGTTTCATCACAGCAATAGTAACCTTAATTAAGACAAGCAGCAAAAAAATTTAGTAGTAGAGCTTTAAAGAAGTACTATGAATTAATAATGCTAATCATTTTAAAATAAACTATTATATCTTTAAGATAACTTATATACTTGAAGTTGGATCCACAAATAACTATCCATTGCATATACAGAAAAAAATTAAATAATTTATTTAATTAAAAATACATTAACCAAGCAAACAGAATTTAGCAGAGAAAACTAGATATATAAACCTGCAAAATATGCATTTTGAAATAAAATTGTTTGTAGCAAGCTATTTCCAGTTAGTGGTGATTTTAGATATAAATGAACAAAACTCCTGAATTAAAATAAATAGACCACAAAATACCTAGATAGTTAAAGCAATGCTGAGCAACAACAACAAAAATATATTGCTGAGTTATAGGAATAAAAACCACATGGTACTGGCATCAAAACAGACATGCAGATCAATGGAAAAAATAGAAGACCCAAATATGAGTTCATGTAACTACAGTCATCAGATACTTGACAAAGACACCAAAAAATATACATCTCCAACAATTGTATTAGAAAAATTGGATGTCCGCAAATAGAAGAATATAATTGGGAAAAAAAACCTGCCACCCTGCACCAAAAAATCAACTCCAAATGGATCAAAGGCCATCAATTGGAACTTGAAACATTAAAATTGCTACAAGAAACCAGAGGTGATACCTCACAAATTATCGACATGGGACTGTACTTTGTACATAGGACTCCATGTAGACTTAAACTAAGGCTAATAAACAAATGAGATTCCATAACATTAAATTGCTACTGTACAACAAAAACAAACACTCTAGTGAAAAGAAACACCACAGAGTAGGAAAGAATATCAATAATATATAATAATCCAAAAGAACAGGGACAAGAAAACAAATCAAAATGGGGAAAGGGGATAACATCTGAAATGTAAATAAAATATCCAATAAAGAAGAAAAATTTAAAAAGAAAAAAGAAAACAAATCACCCAATTAACAGATTTCTAGGCATCTGAACAGAGTTATCAAAAGAAGGAATAATAATGGCTCAGAAAAATCTTATATAAACCTATTCAACATTCTTTGCAATTATGAAAATACAAACTTATACTGTTGTGAGATTTTTATCTTTCCCCAATCAGAAAGGCTAAGATCAAGAAAATAACTGACACTAAAGGATGTGTAAAAAGGGAAATGCTCGTTTACTTTTGGTGGACTAGAACAGCCACTAGTTCTTCTTTGCTTTTCTACTGCTCTGATAAAATATTCCAACCAAGAGGTCACTTATTTACTTACTTACTTACTTACTGAGTCATGGTTGCCCAGGGAGGTGCTTGGGTATCTTCTGCACCCTGAGCCACCATGAAAGGGTTTATTTCCTCTTATATTACCATGTTATAGACCAACACTGGGGGAAGTGAGGTAAAGAACTCAATTTAAAAACATGGGAACGAAACCTTGGGAGAATACAGCTTGCTGGCTTGATCAATGCCTTGTGCTCAGATGGCTTTTATAGAGATCCCAAGCCCACATGCCTAGGGATGGTGCTACCCGCATTGTGTTAGAGCTCTCCACATTAATCATTACTCAGGACAATCTTTCACAAACATAGCTATAGGCCAAAGGATGCTTACTTTGGGTATTTAACTATTATTAGAGGTCTTAGGGTAAGTGAACTAATAAAAATATAAGAATTTGAAATGAGCTGGGGCAAAAAAAAAAAAGAAAGAGGCAGGAAAAGAATTTAAACGTCTCTTGTTAGATGGCATCAAATCTTCTAGAACAGTCCCATTTTACACCAAAAAATATGTGTTAATAAATTAACCAAGTTGGCTAGATAGAAGAACCATGAAAAATAAGTTAACATTTTACACAATGACAATGAATACTTAGAAAATTATCTTAAGAAAATAATCTTGTTTATAAAGCATGGAAAAATATCTTAACAGTAAACTTAACCATGAAGACTAAAGGCTGCTGTACTGTAAAGTTGCTACAAGTAATTAAATCATGTTTCATTTCTTCTACAAAAAACATTACAAAAGATAAATTTGAAGTTTTACACATAAATGATAATGTCTAAGGAGATTAAAATGCAATTATCTTGTTTATTACTCATTTTATACATCTATCAAATTACCACATAACTATGCATAATTCTTACATGTCATAAATATATATTTTCTTCAAAAGTAATTTGCCAAGAAATGGCCATCTCCTATTCATTGTCTACAGGGCTTATATTAAGATGTCAGAATCTACAGATTAAAAACGATACATTATCATAGTCTCTCTTTGCACAGAGAAGAGTAAATACTACAATTTGTGTCAAATATAAGCATATCACAAGTAGCTTAGATATTGTTGAACAAGAAGAAATTATAAGTCTTCTACCTTTGAGTTTCAAAATTTACTATGACTAGGTGTGATGGCACAGCACATAACTTTAAGCACAGGACTTGGGAGGCCAAGGCAGCAGGCAGATCTCTTGGAGTTTAAATAAAGCCTGGTCTAAATAGAAAGTTCCACAGAGTGTGACCCTGTATTGAAAACAAACAACAACAAGAAGAACAAAAAAAAAAACCTAAAACTTTTATGACAGTTTATTATAATCAATAAGCCGTGATATTGGCCTATTCACAGACAAAAATAAATGAATAAAATAGGATCATGAACCCCAAATAAAATTCTACTCATAGAAACAAATAATTTTTCAACAAAGATACAGATCTCATTTGGTATAGTACCTTCAACAAATAGCATTGAGAAAGCAAGTAAACACAAAGTCATAAAATTGAGTCATTGCTTTATAGCCATATAAGTATGAACCAAAAATATTAGACAAAGACCTAATATTATTGTATAAATCAATAGAATTGTTAAATCAAATGAAATCATGCTTTATTGCATTGATTTAGAAAAGGGACAAACACACACACACACACAAATGTGTGTATATATTAAAAGGACAGGCAGCAAAAGAAAATACACATTAATTACATTTCATCAAGATTACATGTAGGCAGGTTTCTAACACTCGAAAAACTTCCAGTTGAGCATAGAAAATGCAAATAATCAATTTGACTGGCAAATACGTGTATCCGTGCATTTCTGTTTTTCCACCCTGTCTCAGAGATCCAAAGATTTGTGAGATAACCTTCTAAATGTGTTTTCCACGGTTTTTGAATAACAAGAGATCTTGAATCCCACAATTTCTCCTTCTGCACATTGGAAAACCAGGGCTCTTAGGGAAGCATAGCTTTTAAAACTGTAACAAGTGTTTTTATACAAAATTGCATGCCTTTTTCTCTTTTAGAGGCAGATGGATAAAGAGCTCTTTAGTATAAGAAAATGGAAATTGCTTTTATAAAGCTTTAAAAAGAAGTTTCTGCAAATAAGTTGTTCAGGATCAAAAGAATTCACACAACCCCCAGATTCCTCAGAATTTTTATACGTTATCAACATTAGATGCCAGGTCTCTAAATCTGAATGTCCTGTCTATCTACATTGCTCTCTCTTTCCTCTTTCTGTAAACATATCCCCAGTATCCCCGCAGGTTAAAACACAGATGGCTGCCTTATTGTGACAGAAGCAAAAATGCTACATTAATGTTTAACGGGATTAAAAATCCTCTTGGCAGCAGTGGCATATGTTACCAGTTAATTGTTGTACTAGAAGCTTCCCTGCTGTTTGAAAACATCGGCTCATTTTACATGCTTTCTGCAGAGCAGTATGAAATGTCATATTTGTTGGGGAAAGTTTTCAATTGAATTTGACAAAAAAATTAGTCATAAAGAAGACAATTCTTTACTAAGTCTTTGAGGACTTAATTAAAAATGGATTTCAGTATCATTTATGGTTAAAAGGTTCCATGCTTGCTGTGTGTTTAGAAAAGCTTACTCTTTAAAAACTCAGAGTGCGTACATGTTCATTCATTTTTATATTTGTTGTACACAATTTTAGATGATTGATGCCTTGACTACAATAATTGTCTATATGAGAGAAGTAATTCAGAATGTATAATGCTTACATACAAACTTTAGAAATAAATGTTGACAAAGGCATCGCCATTGTTGGAGTTTCTATTTTTTTGTGGTAAAACATATTTACTGAAAGCAATTTCAGGAGGAAAGGCTATATTTCAGTTTATAGTTCCATATCATGGTCCATCATTAAAGGAAGTCAGGACAGAAATTCAAAAGAACAGGAACCTGAAGGCAGAAGACTGAGGCTTACTGATTTGTTCTTGACTTGCTCAGCCTGTTTTCTTATACATTCCAGAACCCCATACCTGCCCAGAAGAGGCACTATGGACTGGGAAAATCACTAAATAAGAAAATACCTACAAAATACTGGATTATTTCAGCTGAAAGGATCTCTTCCCAAATGACTCTAATGTATGACACATTGATAACAAACTACCTAGTACAAATGTCTTTCATATACTGCCAACAATACTTATTTGAAATATTGACCTAGAACATTCAGTAATCAATGTTGTCAGATAATTAATACTACATAAAATAATACCAACCATTACTGAACACCATTCTTTTATGAACATTTCATAATTATTAGTCATTACGTATGAAGTAAGTCAACCTCAGTTACATATTTCACATAGGCTAAACTTAAGGAGAAGAAGGGAAAGTATAAAAAGCTGAAAATTACTTTTCATCATTTTTTGTTTCAATTGTCTGGATTTTAATTCTTTCATTGTTTCATCAAGTTCATATATAAAATTTTTATTACCATGATTTTTAACTTAGGTACCAGCTATAATTTTAGTCATTCACTAAGTTAAGAAAGCATAGAATAGTTTCCTAAATACTTTTCTATTAATAATCAAACTGGAAGAGGTCTATTATATAAAAAGCATTACAAATTAAAAACATAAAATTATGAATCTACCATATTACAAGACTGAAAAAGTTTCAGTATATTACAATGATGAAAATTAGCCAAAACTTTGAATATTTCTGAAATGAGAATTCAGAGAGCCGAGAGTCTATATAAGTCAGAATGGTAAGAGTTCAGAATAAAGTCCTACCTCATCATGTTCAACAGGTTCTTTGGGATGGGGTAGTTTTCTAATGTATATGTACTGGCTACTACTAAACCTAAATACATGACAGGATATCTCAGATCTCTGGATTTATTGCCCCATGAAATACATCATGCCAATTTGCTAGTGCTACTGAAGTAGAAAATGACAGGTATTAAATCAAAAGAAGATATTTTTGAGAGAAAATATAGTATCTACTTTATATAATCTATATAATAAATTTATATCAAATGATATAAATAAAAACATTAGAAATGACCAAAAACACTCAAGTGTAGAGATTTAAATTTTCCTCTCTTCATAACTTCTAGAATAAATACATCAGAAAATATTTATGAATTGAAAGATATGAGTGATAATATTTAAAATGTGGCCAACTAACTTGTACTCTTTTAGAATTAGAGGTGGTGGCTGACTTATAAGGAAAACAGTGTCTTTTAGACATGACAGAACTGATACACATATAAACTCACAGAGGTCATGACAGCATGCATAAGACCCGCATTGGCTCAAACCAGATAAAAATTCCAACACTGGAAAGGGTTAAAAAGACACAAAACACACTGAGCAACAAGCTATTTGTAGTTAGTATATGCTGGAAAAAATATAAGGTTTCTCCAATATATGGCTTTGTTTTATATCAACCATATTCTAGGGCAAGCACTATGCCCAGGAATAATTGACCAACAAAAAACAAACACAATGCATTTGTGATTTTTTTAATTCGACATTTTATTTATTTGCATTTCAAATGTTATTCTCTTTTCTGGTTTCCCCTCTGGAAATGCCCTTTCCCATCCCCTCTCCCCCTGCTTCTATGAGGGTGCTCCCCCATCCTCCCACCCATCCATTCCCACCTCCCTGCCCTGACATTCCCATACACTGGGGCATTGAGCCTTCACAGGATCAAGGGCCTCTCCTCCCACTGAAGAGCCAAAAGGCCATCC
>JAJTUV010004948.1:0-14100 GCA_021653895.1 Mastomys natalensis
ACGGGGAAGTGTAGTGTAGAACAACCCAAACCCCGGGGTCAAACCCGGGGGCTACAGAGTGGGCAAATAGGGCCCCTTTAACAGGGTTATGATGTCCCAAAAACCCCAGGCAGCATCCCTGGCATAATCTGAAAACTGGGCAGTAGGAAAAAAAATCGAAAAGAGCATCAATAGAGTAGGGTCCCTTTTCCTTTTGTTTCAGGAATGTGAAGAAAGGTCTTGGCTTTTAGGGGAAGGGCTGATTTAAATGTAAGCAAGTTGAAAGAAAAGTTTAAAAAACCAACCCCCCGTTAGTCTTAGCAATTTAAATCAGCGAAGGGCCCTCTTTTAATGCAAAGGTTTTCCCTAATATGCACATGTTTTTTTAACTCTTTTTCCCAGTGGTTCCCCGGGAGGCTTTAGTTGTTTCTTTTTTTGGTGTTTTGAAGTAAACCAGGGAAAGGGCCCAAAAAAGATTATGGAGACTTAATTCAGGGAAACTTGTTTTCTCAAAACCCCGTACATATTGTTAAAAATAGATTTGGAAGATAAAAAACATTCTATAATTCCAAATAGAATTAAAAAAATTTTAGGTCATAAAACCCTTCTCTTGATGATCGTTTTGGGAAAGCTTTTTCATGTGGGGCAATTCAATGTATTTCTATCAAAAGGTATGTTAACTGTGGCTAAAATTTTTTACTTATGTAATTGGTTATGAATACATTTTTTTTGTTTAAAACCCCAAGGTGTTGAGATATGAAGTTTTTTTGACTGCCTCTACCCTGAGGCTAGCTTTTATGGGGCCAGCAGATGCCCTGCAAACTTTCAAAAAGGGGGGGGCAAAACCCAAAATATTCTTTATGATGCCTATGGACCACATCAATGACCAACTTTTAAATTTGCCCCAAGGGGTGCGGCAAATACACACAAACCCCTTTTGGGGGAAACCCAAAAACTGTCCCCAAATTTGGGCTTAAGACTGCTCAACAAAAGTGAAACCATGCCTAATCTATCCCAACAAACAATGCCAGTGAAAGTCAAAAAACCCCCCTGGGGAAACAGTGCCGGGGAAAGTCGTGGGTAACAATGCCAGTGAAGTCAAATCCCACTATAAGCAGTGCCCGGGAAAGTCCCTGGAAATTTGGGGGATCACCCACAATCACTACTTTTTGTTGTGGGCCCGGTTTTTTACCTCATCCACAGCCCCAAGAGACGACCAAGGGGTCGCTCTGGGCGAAAACAAAACTAAGGTCTCTTTATTTCCCAAATCTAAACCCTTTGGGGCCCAAAACACCCTCCCCTGACTCAGCAGAGCGTAGATGACGCCTCAAAAATCTCAGCAGGATTTTAAAGGAAATGGTAAGCAAACAAGGGGGTTCCCCACCTGGTAAAAACAATGATTGGGGGTGGCAAATTTTGAAATGTTGTTTTTCCCTTTTCATAATTACCTTTTGCTGGGACCCAAACGATAAACTTAACTTCGCTTTCCTCCTGATTGGGGGCTTTTTTAGGAAGTGGAGTGCCAGGGGCAGGCTTTTTAACTTGGGAAAATAAGCCCGGCTCGGCTTTTTGGGGAGGAAAACCCGGGAAAATGATGATAGGTCCCTGCTTGTTAGTTAACTCGACCCCAGCCTTAGGTCAGGTTCCTTTAAAAAAGGAGTTCCCCGAACCCCCCAAAATCCAAGGGGTTTTTCCCCCCAGGAAGACCACTCAGGGCCCTGTGGTTTTAAGCCAATACACAATCCCTTTTTTAGCAGCTCAGTGACGACCCCTGGGGGGTTTTAGGAGCTGAGTTTCCGTCCTGAAATCTTTCACAATTGAGCTTTTAGGCACAAAACCCACACCTGGGCTGATATACCTCAGTTAGCCAAAAACAGTTAGCCCGAAGCCCGAACTAAAAGAAACCCAAAAAAAAATGATTAGTGCATTTAGAGCTTAACCAGAACTATTGACTGAAATGTATTAGGTCTCTGTTTTTCATTTGACAGGTATTGCTGCCTACAAGCTGGATTTTCCCAAAGGGCCCGAAATGGTATTTTTTTATTAGGCACCAGTTTTTCACTAAAGGGCTAGAGGCCTTTTTCTAAAACCCGCATAACCTTTTGCAACAAGCTAAACATTTGTCTTTAAAACACAGAGAAAATATAGTTTTTCCCTCTCTCTTCAAGGAAACTTTTTTACATAAAACAGAGATGGTCACAGAAAACTACAACTAATCATTTAAAAAAAATTGGGCCTCATTCCCAAAAAATATATCTACAAAAAATTTTTTGTCCTAGTTTTAGGGGAAAATTGTAGAAGAGAGGGGGCAACCCAACATGGGGGTGGGAAAAAGGGAACACCAATGGGAAATCACCAAAGTGGATGAGGAAAGCCCACAAGACCTCCAAACTCAACACATGAGAACTCCAGGCAACCAAGAAATGTTCAGGAGCCAGTGAGAAACATCTGTCTTCCCTAGGGAAGAGCTCACTCCACATGTCGGGATCCGCTCCGCCACAAATAGATGCGCCGGTTTCCTACTTCCGGTTCTTCTCGAAGAGTTTGGAACAGGCATTCGCTAGTAGTGTCGCACCCAGACTGGATGCAAGCTGCTTTGCCCCTTGCGGTAGGGTCTCTATGCTGAAAAGTTAGCACCAATATGTGATCGCACACGAAGGACGCCTCCCCACCAAAACCGAAGCCCTTATAATAAATGAAGCGAGCTCTCCGAGCTCGTTCTTCTCCATCTTGGAAACAGAGCTGAACAATACAGAGTGCAGTCGAGAGAATCCTGTGATGCCAGCGTCCTGCTTAATATACCGCGTAAGCTGGGCTGACAAAGTGGTGCCGAAACCCGTAACGGCCGAACCCACGGCGCAAGGAGAACGACCGATAGGGACCCCGGACTGTCTCGTCGCGAGAGGGTTCAGAACTTGGCAGCGTGAGGAGCCTAGGCGCTTTTTTTTTTCTGCAGGTATGGATTAGTTTTGTGTAGTGGGTCCATTCTGATTATAGTTGGCTCGCTTTCATTTTCGGGCTTGTTTTGTTGGCTGGCTTTTGTCTGAATTGTGGGAAGATGGGACAGAGAACTGCAATACCCTTTCTGGTAATAGCCAGCTTGTAACGTCCTCAGGCGCCAGAGAACTGCGCGAGCACATAGTTCCACGCCTCCTAGTAGAGATAGAACGGTACGTAATGGAAACCTAAACAACTGAAGCCTATGTCCAAGAAGCGGTGGCGGGCGCTGCTTCGAGGGAGACATTTAAAGGTTCCAGAAAAGTTATCATAAGTTTCTTGAAGGAGGTATCTAGGACCGAGCTCCTTGGTTTTAGTACATCTGGGTCCTTGACTATGGGGTCTTGGACAAAATTTCATGTCAAGGATCCACTGCTAAAGTCTGAAGAAGAGAAAAGGGAAGCTGCGGCCGGTGTACTTTTGGCCATTATTCAAACTGATTAAATCCTGCATTTCCAGACGAGAGATGTGAGAAAGAAGTTTAAAGAAGGGCAAAGACTTTAGATGACCACCAAGACGTCTAATCAGAAGCAGAAAAGAAAAACAAGAGTTTCGAAGGTAAAGAGAGATCTTCATAAGAAGACGGCAAAAGATAGGGTTAGTAAAACCAAGGCAAGTTTGAGGCCAGTTGGAGAAGAAAAGAGGAGAAAACCGCCAAAAATAATATATCCAGTTTGGCGCGATTTCGAGAACCCAGGGGTCCGAGGTTATCCTCAGAAGGGGAGACGTCCTCTGACGATGATGGACTCGATGTTGGGAGATCTCGACCCCGAAGAGCAGGCAGAATTAGAGGAGAAGCCGCAAAATAGGAGCGGAGCGGTAATAGACCCAAGATTCCTCCATGGGTTCTCCGGGGTACCAGCCCTTCATCCGCCCCAGCACTTGAGTGAGGGCGGAAAACAGCCATTCGGAGGCGGAAAGCCAACTTTTTTGGCTACCAAACATCCCACTTTCCCTATAGATCGAGAAAGAGAGAACATTATGCAAAAGATCTCGAGAGCATTTCCAGTGTTGGAGGAAAAAGTGCGAGACAAATATTCAAGCATCTAGACCTTAAAGTACTCTTAAAGCTGTGGTAAGAAGCAGTACACACTTACTAGTTAGCGCAGCTTATACTAACAATTTTATAATAGAAAGAATGTCAGCCACTGCGATGAACTCCCGAGGCAGCTAAAGTATTAAGATATTAGTAGAAGAGTCTTTGAAGAAATGCTGATGCTTGATCGCTTGATTTAAATGCTCCCTACCAGTTAAGTATTAAAATTTTTTTTTCCCCTTCCTTCCCCACAACAGCCTACTGCGTGGTCTGGGCAAAAGGTCCATTGCCTTTGGAAACATCCCCACACTATCTCCAGAAAAGTTTTGAGCCATTAAATTCCTCTACAGTTGGGACCCTGGCCCTAAGGAGGTATCCAACAAGCTATAACTCATTTTGGTGTTTCCCCCAGATTCTCTTATTGTTCCATATGACAGCGACATCAGGCTACAAGTGCTTGTGTGTTTCCTACTATTGTGATGTTTGGGCCCTTTTAAGAATGCTCATATTCTGAGCACCATTTGATAATCATATTCCCAAAGACACCCTTTGTTACAATTTGTCTTAAACAATGCTATTATTTTTTTCCCCCAACCATAAACAAGAGTTGAACACCATGAAAATGCAACAGATTGTATAACCCCCGATGGACTCGACAATACTGGCATTTGAAGTTACGTTGTAGGAAAGGCGAAGTTTGATTAAAATTTCCTTTTGATTACACCTCTCCCCAATTGAAGAGAATGTTGCAATGTGACGAGTAGCAAGTGGTTTTAAAAACGAATTTTGATCCAACCCCTAAAATATAAGTTGTCAGTATTCCCATATAGTAGTGAAAGACATTCAAAAAGATTGAGAGACGGTGGTGTCTTCAGTCTTAAAAGTACGATATGTAGAGCAACACAACCTATTTTTCTGAGATTCAACATATACAATTCTAAAGTAGAGAAGACATCATCCCTCTTCTGCATTGTACTTCAATACTCGAAACACACTCTCTATTAACCTGGACCTATGGCTGCTGCTAATATGAGCTAGCAGATAAAGCCCACCAGGCAGATCTCATTGCAGTGAATCAAGATTCGTCTGATATTTCAAGCGTAGCCACACAATTGTCTCTCCCCATCTGTATTCAATGCCAGCAAACACCCTAAAATCACATTTAATTTCTATAATCTCGTCTCACGCTCCAGAGATTATTGTTTCTATACAACTGAGCAGCAGGACTATTGTGCATATTATTAGACGCTTAACTTGTGTCCCTTGGTGTTAATATGGTTAATCCTCAGGACGGTACAATCCAAGATCCAACTACAATCAATCTGAGGCAAAATGGATGTTACTCTCCATTTTTCCATCATTGGAAAGTTTAAAATATGAGTTCATTGGTATCGTATAATACATCTGTTTTCGTGGCATATTCCATAAGCCACGCGCCTCTCTCTCTCCAGGATAAATAGTGAGCCAATGTGATGCATAAACCACTATCACAGCCAGAAGTACATGGGCACCTGGGGAAAGAACCCCAAGGCAGGTATTAAAGGCCTCGCTAACTGAGGCCAGCCTCATACGTCACACAGACTTTTCACCAACATAACTATGTCTGCGTATGAGGTGTGCGCCATAATGCTACAATGAGGACTGCGCAATAATATAACCACAAGGACGACAAGGGCAATTGTCTGGAGCGAGTTAGACCTCATTCGCAAACACCCTCAAAGTGACATTACAAAAACAGAAAGGAGGGATCTTGACCCTGGCAAATCGGACCGAAGACCTCCACCTTCCCAGGTCCTTTTTACTCTTAAATTTTTTTAAATTTGGATTCTGCTGGCTAATCCGCAGCATACAAGACAGCAAGACTTTGCCTCCCCCAGTTTTCGTTGCGAGTGAGGAAGGTTAGATGGAAAGATGTTCCATTAATAAAATATGGAAAGGCACCGGATCCCGGTCTTTATAAGATCCAGGGGAGGCATTTGTGAGATTTTCCCCCGTCGGATCAAGACTATCCGATTTGGGTCAACCCGGCATGACTGAACCCCGGCTGGTAAAACAAGATGGGATGCCACCCCTGAGACTGATCCTGTGCTGCTGAGTCTGAGCTGTTATGTGCCGACCATACACTCCACCACCGAACAACCGCAGCTGCGACTGGGGAATAGATGACAACTCTTCCCGAGCCGTGCGATCCTGATCAAGCATAATGCACAAGTGTTTTCCCAGATTCTTCAACCACTAATGAGACCTTTGGGTTTAAACCATATTTACCTATGGACTACCTTAGCAAATTTGGCTCAAAGTCCCTACCATTAATGAGGCACATTTAAGACATAACGGTCAGACTTTGTTTACCTGGTCTTGCCTACTGACAGACAGTTAATATAAGACCCAACCGATTACAAACCCCTGTATTCCCTTGGGAAATTAGTTCCTATGCAACATCACAATGAGTTCACTGCAGAGGGAAGTAACTCGAAATTAGACAGCCAATGCTACTCTTTGCCCTTTTTGGATGGTGGCCCTATCTAGAAGATTCAAGTGAACGAGGGTCGAGATCTGATGTACTACCGTGAAAACCACAACCACACATATCTCCTTTATTCTGTGTCGGGAGCGGTCCAGTATCCTGCCAGCATCTTCCCCTGGACAGGGTCCAGAGTCGAAGAGCTCACAGAAAGCAGAATCGCTCTTAAAAGGATTATTTACCATTTCCCCTCCCTTGAAATATGGAAATTTTACCGAGATGATCCCTTGAGATATGACAGTAATCCTTTGATGCTTGCTATTATGTGGTATCAATAGGCAGATGATCAGATATCTCCTTCTCTCCCCATGTTCAATGATATTGGGTGGAGCTGCTGTGGGAAAGGCCAAGTCTATAACACAGAACTGTAGGGCAGGACCATACTACGGGTTCCTTTTTAGAAGAATCCGGGAATTGATAAAACCCACCCCCGTCTGATTTATTGGCCCCGTATATTTTTTTTCTTTTTTATATGGGTAGGTTTTGTACGTCTCTACACTGATTGTTTTTTATACTTGTGTTTGTAATGCCTCTAGCTTTTGTGGAGACTGCCACTGTCGGCTCGCATAGCCCCGTTTTGTTCCCATTACCTGTGCAGACTGATAGTTCATAACCTTGTATTAGTGACAAAAACTGCGATTTTGGGTATCACGGCTTGCTATCGTGGCCATCATACAACCTCTGCAGGTTTTTGCTGCCGACGTTCCGTTGGACTTATTCCCCCTCATTGGCCGACAGGCTCAGGAACAATTGGCCACGTTTTAATTACCTTAAATAATTTGTCGCACTCTTCCTTACTCAAGCTATCGATACACAATCCTCCTTAGAACATGCCCAAATTAAAGGTGGTTTTAATGATAGTTAATCCACGCAAAGGATTTGGTTCAAGAGCAGGTAGAATATATTGTGGCAATTGGCTCAATTGGGTAGCGAAAACTAAATTACCTGTCCGGCTTTGTGTGTTTATACCTACTGTCCAGTATGAAAACATTACTAGGGACACGACTAAACCTCTCAAAGGGGAACTACTCTCAACATTATTTACAATCTATATTGGCGTCACATACAGAGAATTATTACAACTGATACCAGAAAAGGATGTACACGATTTGGCTATTCAATGTCCAATATTAGATGCGCAGTCTCCTCAAGATATAGTATCCTTGTACACCCTCGAGGAAGGGCGAATTTCCACCTGGATAACCTCAGCACAGATCTTCCTATTTTAATGGATAAGAGTGTATGGAGTACTAGTAGTAATGGGGATTATAGTTTTGTTTAAATATAAGTATACTAAATTAGATACCATTTGTCTGCGGCTAATGTGCCTACAGCTCTTTCTTGAGGTATAGCATTACAGATTCTTATTGCACAACAAGAAAAAGAGAGATTGAAAAACATTTAACTTTAGGATCGAGTACAATGAACAAAATAGTGAGTTATACTATAATCTTAGTGAAAAATACAGGCATTACTTGCGGGTAGAACAGGACAATACCCTAGACCAGAGCTTGGCTTAATATGCTCAGACATGGACTTACTGCTCATGACTCAGCAAGCAAAGACAGCTCTGAGTGCTCAGTTCCCATTGCTCCTAATGATTGTGTTCCAAAGATTCGTAAATGGTGCGGGATTCATGGTATCTAATCTCCCATGCTCGTGTTCCCATGTGCACGGATTAAGGTGTACAAGTGCTCGCCTCACGTATGAAACGAGACTCAACTTTATTCGAGTACGAGTTAGCCGTGAAGATATTGAGCGAAGCTTTTTGGGCTGATCATGACGTAGTGGTATCAGCATATGTTTTTTCCGTTTGAACATTTGGATATTATAAAGATAAGGAGAGAGATGGTGCGGGCACCTACCTCTCGCCATTAAAGAAGGCTGGGCCGGTTATCCGTACTTCCTGGTTCTCTCGAGAGTTGACGATGCGCAGTTGTCCACAGAGTGATGCAAGCTGCTTTCGTCTGATTGGTCGTGCGAAAGCACCAATAGGAGGACGCCCACTATGCGCCATCACCAAGCCCTATATAAGTGACGAGCTCTCAGTCCACACGTGTCCTCTATCTTGGAACAGAGCTGAACAATAGAAAGGTGGCGTCGTAAGAATCCACTCTGTGTTCTTAGCCCGTGTCAGCTTATTCGGTGCAGCTTGGGCGCGACAAACCAATTGCTTATTGAATGAATGATGAAAGGTCAGCCACTTGAGAAAACTGGGGCTCATAGGGCACAGGTGTACATTTCTGGATAGGTAGCGGAGGTACTCCTCATCTGCACTGTCAGTACCATTCAAGCTCTGGTCTATTTCAGTGTGTTCCACACAATTTCATCTCTCTCAATGCATAAAGTACCTATAAGTGTGTTATGTTTTTGTAGACAAAGAAGTGAAGCCTGGTGTGTAATAAATGCAAGTTTGGCACAACTAGCACGGAGGTTTAGACGGATGGATGAGTATCTTGTCTGTGAAGGAAACCATTGGTGTGGCCAAACATTTGCTGCACATAAGCCCATTGTAAACTCTGAACAACGCTTACTCCAAAGAGAGCTGAGTAAGGGGTGACTTGGTGACAATTTTGACCCTCTGTGCTTCCCTATCTCCCCCAATACAATCCATCAATTCCTATAAATAAAGAAGTGTAAATGCTCATGAATAAAGCAAATTTTTTCTGCTCTCTCACACTGCTTGAACTCATTTTTCTTTTGTATAGTTTGACTCACGATAAACAGCCTGCGTGACATATTGGGAGGAATTTATTTCATTTTTGGCTGTCATGTCTGAAATTCTGTAGGGAAATGAATTTGTATTCTCTGACCCTGATATTTGTACTCTGAACAAAAGGAAAAATCACCCAAGTTTTAAGAAATGTATCACGCTGCCTGCTCTTATATTTACCTCCTGGCTGGGCAATGAACTATTCAGCCGCTTGAAAGAAACATTGAGAAATACAGCAAACAATTGGCCAGTATGGTAAATCAAAATATATTTTTCTGAAACCAAAGCATTCTAAGATAGATCCATAAATACAATTTTATAGTTCGTATCTTTCTAATCTGAGTCTAGGCTAGGAAGAAGACAATGACAGTAAGGGGATTAGCCTACTTCCCATGGAGAAGCCAGGCATTGAAGTTCTCTGAGAACGATACCACCTATCAGTTCATCATTCTAACTGCGGACCAGGCAGTTGCCTGGGAAGACATTGAGCAATGGAATCACCTAAGTGAGTGGATGATAATATGGACAGACAAGGTGTCAGACGGGCAAGGAGTGACTAGGTCTCAAGGGGAGGCTACGAGATGAGGTGAACAGGCAGAGCATTGAACTAGACTCAGTTCAACTCTTGACTGACCTAATCTAGCTTAATGTTCTGTCTATAACACGGTATTCTTGAAGTCGTACGGATCAACATCAAGAGGTTCAAAAGGGTCCAGCACATAATGAGATGCAATTAACAGGTACTTCATGCCTCCCTCTCTTACCCACATAGATCATCATGCACTCATGTCTGGGCACTTCAGCTTAACGCTTGCCACACAAAATCCCACACTCACGGAATGTCAACCTTTCGAAAAAGTTTTAATCAGTTTTTGATGTTCGAGTGCTTAAATCAATTGGATGTGTATGTGTTGTCCATGCCTGACATACATGTTGATGTGTGTGAGTGTGTATCTATGTGTGTGTATGTGCATATGAGTTTTAGTGTGTGCATGTGGTGAGTGAGTAAGTGATGTGTATGAGTATGTGTGAGAGTTAATGTGAAATGAGTGTGGTGTGTGTATGTGTGTGTGTACATGTGACATGTATTATGATTGTGTGTGAATCCTTTGGATTGTGTTGAGAGTATGTGTATAGTTTGTTGTATATGTGTGTGGTACTACTAGAAATTGTGTGTTATGAGTGTGTGTGCTGCTTGTTGTGAGTAGTGGTTAGAGAATGTGTATGAGTGGTGTGTATGAGTGTGGGTGTGTACGGTGTATGTGTGATTGTGAGAGTGGTGGTGGTAAAGTGTAAAATGTGAAACAGTCTCTATTTGCATATTATTTCTATAAAGGGGGTTTAAAACTTCCCAAAAACAACTATAGGCTATTTCCTCATTTTCAGTGTTTTTCTGTGGTTGTATTCCAGATGCGCCCCAAGTTTCATGAAGTTGAAACGGGCTATGCTACATGAAGCTTTTTTAAATATTTTTTGGGTCTCCCGGAAACCCCTTTTTATTTTCCTTTTTGCAAAAATTTGTGGGGTATGAAAATTTATAGGTAAAACACACCCCTATATTGGGAACTAGACAATGGTAATTCCCCAGATGGTTTTAAAAAATTGACACTTCTTTTAAAACATTTGGGGCCCGCATTTCCCCTTTTTCCACGTTTCTAAAAAGAGCACTTCATTTTGGGTTTTTTTTAAATGTAACCAATTTTCCCCCTCTCAATGTGATTTCCCTTTCACATGTTCCTGTGACTAGTCAAAGCTGAGCACCTGTGCACATGCAGACAAGTTTCTTACAAATGATCCACACGTACAGTTCCATGAAATTTTTGCTAAAGGGATAATGGTGAAGTTTTAAAAAAAAATTGTTTTTCAAACAATTTGTTTTTAAAGTTGTTGACATTCAAAATGGAGAGAAAATTTCATTGGGTTTTCCCTTTTTAAAGACAAAATAAATACAATAAGGGAAATAAAAGATCTAAGGATAAAAAGGGGGATCCCTTTCACAGGTTTCCCGTCCATAGTTGTTCTACCTTTTTGCTCTGACAAGAGCATCACAGTAGGGAATTTTGGATGGGAAACAAGATGCTCACTGTGTGGTTGCTGAGAAGCAGATTGAGGGAGGGGCCGGAGGGGCAGGGATCCCTACCATTTTTTCTCTTCCCCCCTTCCTCCCTCTATCCCTTCCCCCCTCCCTCCCTCCATCCCTCCATCCCTTCCTCCCTCCCTTCCTCCCTCTCTTCCTTTGTTACTGGGGGTAACCCAGGGCCCTTGCATGGTGGACAAACATTCTTCTATAGAGTCACATCTCCAGCCCTTGACCTTACATTTAAAGCAGCCATCACCCTTTGGGAATAGAACCAAAGGGGGTGGGGCCAAAATATTTCTGGTGCATGACCTTAGGCGACATTTTAAAGACCTAAACAATAACAAGGAGTGAAACCAAAAAACACCCCAGCAAATGAAGAAACCCCCCCAAAACCACCCAAAACTCCCGTGGGGAAGAACTCTCGTATTTTGGGATTTTTGGGGAAAGGGATTTCCATTATGCAATCTTATCTGGCATATTTTTAAAACGCTGCTCTTTTGGGCTTCCACTCTGAAAAAGTCTGCTTTTGGGTTTGGGGGGCTGGTTTTTTATGCGGGGTTCCTTTTACCCCCCTGGGTACAGTTTAGATCAAAATTAAACTATCACCATCATGATTTTTAATGTTTTTTGTTTTTTGTGTTTAAAGACAGTGGGCCCGTCTGTTATATTTTAAAACTTCCGTTGGGTTTAGTGAGTTTTTTGCAACTGTGGTTTATAGTTTTAAAAAAAATTGGGAAATTGTCGATCATTAATTTTTTTTTTTCCTTTTTTTTTTTTAAATTTTTTGGGGTTTTTCCCAAATCTTGCTCTACTCTTCCTTGTCCCATTTAGCACACTGTGCATAAAGTCACCAAGAGCTTTTTTTCTCTTTTATTATCAGTTTTTTTAAAAAACTGATGGGAAAATTTTTAAAATTTACCAGTCCCAAATGAAGCATTCCCTTTCAAAATAATTTTTTTTTTTTCTAAACTTTTCATTTTGGGTTTTTGATCATTCTATTTCTTTTATTATTTTGATACTTTCTTTATACCTTTGGGGCATAAATTAAAAACATTTCCCTTTTAAGGTCCTTCTCAGTTTTAAACTCAAACCCTTTGTTACTTATATATTTCTTTGTAAAAGCCTGGGTTTTTTTTTCCCGGTCCAATGAAATTTAAAACTTTCTACTTCTTTGTATATCTTTAAAGTTTTTTTTAAAACAAACAAACATATAAGGAAAAGGCCCAGACCAAAAAGGTTCAGTAAATTTTGAGTTTCTTTTCTGCTCTTTTAGAGGAAGATCTCAATACCCAGCACCTACATGGGGGCTCACAACCATTTGTAAAATTTCCCGGGTTTCCCGGGGGTCTTAAGCTTTTTTTTAAAAATTTAATAAACTCTTTTGCATAGTTTATATTTTGGGGGAATGCTTGGGGTTTTTCTACACTCCTTAAGTTTTTTTGAGTTTTATTCTTTTGAAACAATTAAAAAGCATGCATATGAAGTCGGGTTTGCATGTGAAAGCTTGCTTTAAAACCTTTTTTTGGTCCCCAAAAATTTAAAACCCTTTTTGCTAGGACTAATCTGTTGGGCCCTTCTCAGTTTACAGGGCCATTTGTCTTCCCTCCTGAATCTAACTCTTTAAAGGAGAGGAAAAAAATGAACTGTTATAAAATTTTGAAATAATTTCTAGAAGTTATTTTTGCTCCTCTGTTTAAAAAAAAAATGGAAAAGAAATGAGTAAACTTGCCCAAAGTCCCCAAGAAAAAATTGAAAGGCAGTACTGGTTAACCAAGGATCAGATTCTTGTCCATATCAATTTGAATCATGTGAAAAAAACTAAGAACTTAAAAAAGACGGGTTTTTTTTACATGTACTAGAGACATTATCCTTTATTAAAGGATTTTGACTTTAATTTAAAATCATTTAAAGGGTATATTGATAAATTGAGTTATATTCTTCAACTAGTTTTTTTACCCCCTTTTCAATTTAACATAAAGAAAGAGCTGCCTTTTACAGTGCTTATGAGGAACAGCTAAGCACAAGAAGAATACCACAGAGTTGATGGAATCAATGTCCAATTTGGGCCCAAGCCTTTCAGAAAAACAAGGGCCCTGGTTTTGCCCTTTTTTTTTCTTTTATGTTCTTTTGGGAAGCCTGCAGTTCTTCTATGTCTTCTAGGGTTGTAGACCTAGACGTTTTCAACCCAAGGGTTCTCAATGATCACACATGATCTAAGGTTTGGGTTTGGGGTCCTGAATTTTCCCAAAGGGCCCTTTCTCCAGGGAATTTTGTTTGAACAATTAAAGATGGAAGTCTCTATCATATTTTAAAAATTTCTCATCTGCCCTTTTAAAGAAAGAAGAGACCTTGGGTATAAATCAGTGGTTCTCAAGGGAGCATTATCAAAGTTTTTCCTCTGAACAAATATTTGGCAATGTTTTACAGCTTGTTTTGCTGTCACGACTCGAGGGAAGGGCCTGGTCTTTAATAGGGATAGGGGAAGATGCTTTCTGAATTTCTTACAGTGTACCACCCGCTCCTGGCCCGCAAGGAAGTATCAGACCCCCAAAAGTCAAGGAACATCAAGGGTGACAAACCCAGATCTGAGCCAACAGCTCTCCCAAAAAGGTCTCGAGGAAAACGCCATCAAATTTCCACAGAAACCCGTTAGGAATGCAAATTGTGTGTTTTCCCCTTTTCCCAAAAAGTTTTACCCCAGAGGTGGCTGAGATGCACATTAAGGTTTGAAACACTTTGGGCCCTTAAGATAAAGTTTTGATATTTCTGAT
>JAJTUV010004949.1:0-14146 GCA_021653895.1 Mastomys natalensis
AAACTTTGGCTTTTAAAAAATCATACTGAGACTCAGAGAAGGCAAGACCTGAAACCTCACACTTCTGAAGCCAGGGCAAGAGGATTTCAAACTACAGGCCAGCATCTGCTCCAGGGTGACAGCTGTCTCAAAGCCAAGAGCAGCTGCAAGTGTCGAAGTCTCACTAGAATTATGATTATCTTCACAACTTTTTGTTTGTTTTTGTTTTTCAAGAGAGGGTTTCTCTGTGTAGCCCTAGCTGTCCTGGAACTCACTCTGTAGACCAGGCTGGCCTCAAAAAAACCCCAGAAAAATCCACTGGCCTCTGCCTCCTGAGTGCCGGGATTAAAGGTGTGTGCCATCATTGCCAGGATACACAGATTATTTTTTAATTAGAAAATTTCTCAGAAGATGAATGAGCCAGAGAATGCAATGTTGCAAGTCTTCATGTAAATATCATCCAAGTATTTCCAGGGTGTTTTCACAACATATGACTATTTTCTCCAACTCTGACTGCTACTATATTTCATCAGAAGCCTTAAAAATGTGGTAAAATAGATGTAACACACCATTTGTCAGTTTAAATACATTCCAGCACATGACTCTTGGAGGTAGTAAATAGAATATTCATGGTATACAGCCACTACCATTTCCAGTTCTAGAACTTTCCACTGTCCCAATCAGAAACTCCATGTTCCACAAAACAAGGAAAGAGATTCCGGTTTTCTTCTACTTTTCCAAGCTCCTCATTGGCTCTTGCTCTTCAGGCACTTCTCTTTTTCATAGTCATGTTTTATTTTGTTTTAGAATGCTTTGAAACATTTGTTTTTATTTATTGTGTGTGTGTGTGTGTGTCTGTATGTGTGTCTGTGTGTGCGCCAGCAAAGTAGTCTTTGGAGCCCCTGGAGCAGGACTCACAGGACACTGAATCTCCTGATGTTGGGAGCGGAGCTTCACTGTGTGAGAACATCCACAACTCTTAACTACTGAGCCATCTCCAGCCGTTTTGGAATTTTTGAGATAAGGTTTACCTGTAGCTCAGGCTTGCTATATAGTTGAGGTTGGCTTTGAAATCCTGATCCTATGTCTACCCCTGAAGCGCTCAGACTGTTGAGATATGACACTTTGTGTGGCCTTCGTGCTGTTCTTGGAAGGATGAGCATACGGAGTAGAGTCATTCTTTGTTATGTTTTCCGTCATCTGTGGCAAAGAACTCCATACATGTGGCTCATACTACTGGGCAAGTTGGAAATCACACTCGGGTCCAGCAAATTCGCCCAAGCTTGTTCTCATTTTATTTATGTTTATATGTATGGGTGCTTGCCTACACATGTTTGTTACGTAACACATGTATGCAATTCCCTTGGAGTCCAGAAGAGGGTGTTGGATGCCCTGGGTCTGGAGTTCTAGATAGTTGTGAGACTCAAATCTCTGTCCTCTGAAAGAGCAGCCAGGACTGTTAACTGCTGAGCCATCTCTCCAGCCCTCAAATCTTTTCACTATGACCATTATACCAACCTTTCATTTAAAAATGAAAACACCATGGGAAAATGATAAAGAATACTAGGTATAAAGCAGGCGAGGTCCAGGTAAAGGAGGAGTCAAGATCTGATTACTTACAGTGAAGTGACCTCAGTGAGGGAGAGCTGGATCCTGGCTTTTTTAGTATATCCTATAGGCGTATAGGTACTCCCTCTACGATACTGATAGACCGTTGCTGTATATTGCTCTATTTATAGCAAGATAACCAATCATAAATATTTTAAGTTTTCCCTGAAGGAACTTAATATCTACTAATATACATTGGTTGCAAGAAAAGAAAACATAGATTCTGGCCACTAAAGTAGAAAGTCATTTTGTTCAGTTTGTGAGGTGTTAAAGAAGCCCTCAGAACAGAGCCTGCTGACAAGAAGCCAGGTAGCCTGGGAGGAAGCAAGTCCGTTTCAACACGCTTGGCTGGAGTGCGTGACCTTCGCCTCTCTCTCTGTGTTTTATTGGGTTCAGAAGTCAAAGTCTTGGAAGGCAGGGCTGGTTTGCCGAGGTTAAGTCACATGCCTGGACCTTGGCTGCGGCAGGACCCAGAGGAAGACTTACAGCTAACATCTCCAGAGAGCTCTTAGATTCTCTAGCTGGAGGCAGGTGCAGGAATTTTACTGATACTGCATGGACATGCTATCCGAGAAAACGGATCCCCGGGTGGAAATGAGGCTACTGTTGGGATGTGGGAAGGAAGTGGGGTGTGCAGCAGATGCTGGAATCTACTCCTCACAGCAGAGAATGGGAAGTTATGGGAAGCAGGCTCAAGAGCTGCGAGAGTGTTGGCCCTGTGTGCTGGTTTAATACTTTCCAAATGATAAGTGGTGGCTGCCACTTCCTCCCATCTTTCTCCTCCTGTCTCTTCCACTTCTGCCTCTTCTTTCCCCCTTTATGTCTTCCCTTAAGTATACACAATAACTGTAACATTTCTTCAGACAGATTGCAGATCAGAAGTTAATGATTCTCTGCATGACTAAAGGCTAAAGCTTCTCGATTTCCATTTTGCTCAAGTGCCGATAGACTCTCTGAACGAGCCTTTGATTTCTGAAGGTTGATTTCCCAGGAGCTGGATAGTTGCCCAGTCGAAGGTCACACTGTGGGAACCTCCCTAGGTCATACCAGGGGCACTCTGGGTGCTAGGCAAAGCATTCTTGGCAGATGTCTTCCTTTTCCTTTCTGACATGCGTATGTATATAACCTTCATTATATAATAGACATATTGTTACATATACATGTTGTTAATATCTGGGCAAAACAAATGCCAAGGTCACATCTTAGGGTAGTTCTTTCACGTGATCCAGGAAAGAGGGCAGCATTTGCCTGGGGGGAGGGGTGGTGACTGTGGGCATTGGGGAATGCTTGCTGATTTATTTAGACAGACATTTTTATGACCTGTCTAGCAAGTGCCCTCTCCTACCTGCCAGGTCTCTCTAAATGCTCGGAATGGGTGGGGAGCAATAACTATAGTAATGACAGGGACTCCACCTGGGGAAGGGACCAGCAGTACCGCGACCTACATCTCCTTCAGCCAGGTTCTTCTATCTCCAAATTTGAATAGGTCGGAGTACCAGATTTCTTCAGAGGATATGAATGTAATGTGGGTGGAGTGAGCAAACCGAACTCCCCTCACAACACTCATTGTCCCACTCCTCCTCTCTGCTTCATTAGGAGTGGTCACTTCTTAGCCAGGCTGCCAGGCTGCCAGGCTGGTACAGCAAGCATCTGTGTGCTGCTCACCCACGTGTCAGTTTATTCCTTCTGGCTCAAGTGTACCAGATGGTACTTCCAGGCTGGGGACTTTGCAGTGCTATAATGGCTTGCCTACTCTTTGTCCTTAGTATCTGCTGGCTTAATGTCACCAGGTAAGTGCAATAGTAAACTTTTCTCAAGGTCCCAAGCTTTTTTAAGCTGTAACGTCTATGAGTTCGGGGGGGGGGGGGCGGGAAGCAGTCTCCTGCTAGAAATAATCAAGGATGCCTGAAGCCCACGCCCCACATCCTCATGGAGAGCAGGAAGCTGGGTGTAAAGCATGTGGGACGTGCCCTCCCTCTTTACCCTCACCTCAGCCCACATTGCTCCAGCCACGTGGTCCTCTCCAAGGTGACTCCCTCTGTGAGAGCTTCTCTGCACATGACATCTGCATGTCTGCCTGCTAATCCTAATCCTTCAGGTCTCCTTAGACTCACCTGTCTGTCACACACTGACATCTCAGCGTAATCCGAGGTCCCCTGGTAGCACCACGTTCAGTGTCCCACCATTGTTCAGACTTTTCACTTAGCATTTGCACTCGGCGTCCTTTGCTAGATCATTCTGTGTGCTGAAGGTTACTGGTCCATGAAGGAGGGAGCCATGCTGGGTTGGCTCATTGTTGTCATCGAAAGCTTACACAGAATCTATCAACTATGAGGGAGGTTTGCAGTAACTTCTGGCAGCAAGTGCAGCAGTGGCTCTGCACATCTCTTATCACTCGCTGCGGCCACTGCGATCCTGGAGGGTGCAGAGACTTAGGAGTGACTTGAAATAGCACTAACTGGGCATAATGCTCTCAGCATACAATCTTCCTCACGCTGAGGCCACAAACTCTTAGAAATATTCTGTGAGGAAATGCAGATGGAATGAGTATATCAAACATATTTGGACAGTTATTCAGTGATAAGTTGTCTTGTAAGCAAAGGCACATTATGGATTGTTAACAGTAGTTATATGTAGGGAAGAGAGGGATGAGGGGCTCTGTCACTATGCTCTTCCTCACGGGGATAAGATTACAGAAGGAAGTGTGTGTCACCTTAATGATTTTTAGGTATTACTCAGTGTACTTAAGAACCTGTATCCTTGCTTGAGCACCGGGGTTGTACTTTTTATTGAACACTGTTAGCGATCCCCTGATCCATTGTGCACCTGCCTTACAAGTTGGTGGGTTAACCTGTCCTTTGTTCATGTAATGGACTCTGAGTGATTTGGGCTGCTTGACCTTGCCTGCTTCTTTTCCATAGTAACTGAGAGAATGAATGGCTAGTATGTACTGTGTAAGGAAATGCTGTTCCCATAAACTGGTTTGATTAGAAATTGAATGAGTCGTAGTGGGATCATCCCTCGGGCTTAGGAAGGGTACGGGTCATGGGTGTCTAGAAACGTAGAAGGTTCCGTGAAGGAAGCTTTCTAGAAGCTGAAGTCAGTGCTGCTGGTTGGTCTGATGAGAGAGCTACAGAAGGAGGAAGCTGGACCAACAACACTGCCTCAGTGCATGATGTTTGTGTGATGTGGTCCCCTAACTTGTTCATGAAGCCTCTTTGTATTTTCGTCATTGCTATTGTCTGTTTGTTGTGTGAGACACAGCCTCAGGGAGTCTGAGAGATTCCCAGTGAGTGCTCCTTCATTTCTGCCCATTCCATTACTTATATTTGGTACAGCTATAGCTTAAGTACAGCACTCATAAACGTGTCAGTCTGTGTTAGAGACTATTTATTGTTCCTTTTCTTTCTGGGGCCCCTTAACTGATAAAATATCACATTTTCCATTGCAGCAAAGATGTATCTATATGACTAAGTTCTGGTCAAAGAGTTGAAAAGAAAAAAAATCTTTTTTTTTTTTTTTAAGATTTATTTATTTATTTAATGTATATGAGTGCTCTATCTGCATGTACAGCTGTGTGCCAGAAGAAGGTATCAGATCACATTATAGATGGTTGTGAGTCACCGTGTGGTTTGTTGGGAGTTGAAATCAGGACCTCTGAAGACCAGCCAGTGTTTTTAACCACTGAGCCATCTCTCCAGGCCAAGGAAAAAAAAACTTTTTAAAATGATTATATATATATATATATATATATATATATATAATATATATATATATATATATATAGAATGGCTGAGAAAAGCTGGCTTAGCTTCACTGGGGCTGAGGTCCTTGGATCTGTCGACCTTTTTCTCCCCAGAAGGCTCTTTGGGAGTTATATTGTAAGGTTACATACTTAAGTGTGGAATAGCACTTCCCAAGGCATTGTGGTATTGTTAAGACTGTTGTCTTCTGGACTTGAGAGGGAAGGACGGAGGACCCTTCATCTGAAACCATTCTTCATCTGGATTTTCTGTTCATGTATCTGAGCCTACCTCAGACTCGCAGCCTGGAACACAGCAGTCAGTAGAATCTGCAGTTGACTTTACAGTGGCAGGTCTGTGGCTAGCCTGAGAAACACTGTTTGTACTGGGCTTCCTCCCCGTTAACCTATTTCTCCTTGGATGGAACTCAGAGCAGGTTGTAAATGAGATTGAGTCTGTTACTAAGTAGGCACAGAGCAAGCCTAACAACTCTGCTTTAGGGAGTGTCGTTGCTGACATCTGCGGTGTTCCCAGACACCTCTGATTCATAAGTCATATTCTGAAATTGGCCCTGACTAGGTACCACCACTCTGGCACATTGGTTTCTTTCCATAAATGATGTTTTCTTGCCATTACGTCATGACTTGGGTTCATTTTGACATGTCCCTCATTTCCAATGTCCAGATGATTTTGAAGTCCCAGGAACTTCCTGTAAGACACAATCTGTCCCTAGTGTCACCTTGGAGGGTTAAGCTATGCCACCTCTTTCCTAATAGCTTTCCTACAGACTCAATCTCCATATATAGCTGCTAGAGAGAAACCTCAAACCAATTCATATCGCTACCATGCTTAAAGGCTTGCACCAGCATGGGGCGACACCTACAATGCCAAGCATGGCCTGGGAGGTTCTTCACACCTGGGCCCTGTCCACGCTTCTCCACAGCCACGAATGCATGTCCTGTCTCTGTGGGGTTTCCTGACCTGGATATGTTGTATGAGTGGCTGACATTACGTTACGTGTGGCCTCTGTGACGGTTCTCTTGGCAACGTGAGTCCACAGTTTATTATTCTGTAGCACATACTATCCTGACTCTTTTCTCCATTGTGCATTAATTTTGCATTGTATAGCTACATGCACGGTTCTTCCTCTTTCAACGTCTAGTGGCTATTCGGGTTGACTCCATTTTGGGCTGTCTGTGGATGTATGTTTTCATTTCCTACTTACTTTCTCTTGGAAGTGCTCATCATGTATCGATCCTCTATGTTGAATTCTATGAAGAAGCCTCTTGCAACCTTTCTTTTGGAGGATATACTCAGTTGGTTTTTAAAAATTATTTAGTGTGTATGTGTATGTGTGTGGGTGCATATAAGCACAGGTGTGGATGAAGATCAGAGCACGACTTTTGGGAGTGATTTCTCTTTCTACCATGTGGGTCGGCTTGGAGACAGACATTATTATTCACTGAGCAATCTAGCTGGTTGACAGTCCTATTTCTATGACACACTGACCAAGGCGATTTATAAAAGAACATTTACTTGCGGGCTTGTTTACAGTTTCAGAGGGTTAGTCCATGTCCATCATGGCATTTAGCATGGTGGCAGCCAGGCAGGCAGGCATGGTGCTAGAGCAGAAGATGAGAGCTTACATCTTAATTCACAAGAATGAGGCAGGGAAAGAAAGATTGGGACTGGCTTGGGCTTTTGACCTGAAAGACCACCTCCAGGCAAACCTTTTCCAGTAAGGCCACGCCTCTGAATCCTTTCCCCCACTCCCCACAACAGTTCCACAGTAGGAACCTAACATTTCAACATAGGAGCCCAAGCCTGTGTGGGAATTATTCTTATTCAAGCCAATATAACCCTGCTCCCACCCCGCCCCCGGCTTTGTTTGTGAGACAGGATCTCGTTATGTAGCACTGCCTGGCCTCATACCAGGTAGTCCAGGTTGGCCTTAAACTCTCAATCCTCTTGCCTCAGCTTATGGGATTCTGGGATTATGCGGCCTCAGACAATATGCATGGCTGGGTAGAGACTGGAGTGTGCTTGACTCTTTTGCAGGGCCCTAATTCAATCTCCAGTTTTTTCTCCCCTTTGCCTCTTTCTTTCCTCGGTAGCTTCCCTTGATGATTTTAGTAGAAGTTATTGGTAAACTGCCTAGAAGTTATTGGTAAAAGTATTTTGAACCCAGTGTGGACATTAAATCGAGCTTTATCTGTGGCTCTCAAATGGTGCTGTTTTTTTTTTAACAGCGATTTTATAGAGTAGGCATATTTAGCTGCTTCCAGAGGCTAAACTTCTACAACTCTCGGGCCAAACAAACTCTTAATTACTGCACTCAGTCTGAACGTTTTAAGGAATCACTTTGAAGTTTCCTGGTACTATTACCATCATTAAACCTTTACATGTAAACAGGTGTCAAAAGTTTGTGAAAAATGTATGCCATGTATGCACCTGGCACATGTTAATTGCTTAAAAATTGTTAGTTGATAAAGTGTCTCCAGTGTAGGATTTGCTGTATACATTTGGGGGAGGTATTGAGTTCTGCTTTAGAACGCATGGAATAGGAAAGGAGTTTTGTGGGCGCAATGACACGAATTCACACTTGTCCACGCAGCCTCCCATGGTGAAAAACCACAAAAAGTCTGGCATTTACTTTCGGCGAGTTATTTTTAGATCTCTTCTCCTACCCGTGTAAATTTAATCTGCAGAACAGAACAGAAACGGGGTCAACGCGGTTTAGCCACACGCTCCCTTGTCCTAAGCCATTCAGCATGGGCACGAAGTACAATGTTCTAGAAACTGCAGTGTCCACGCGAGCTGGAGATGTTAAGCTCTCCCGTGACGGCGGCGGACCGAACAAGGAGAGCGAGCGACCGGCTTGCGAGCCCTTGCACAGCGAGGCGCCCTTCCTTGGGTACACAGATAAATGAGTCAATCATTTCCGCCCGCCTCGACTTAAGTCGTCTGACCGCGGGGACGGAGGCCTGCTATTACAAAGCCTCCTTTCCGTTCGGTCCCGCGTCCACTTCGGGGATCCCCCGAGTCACCTGGATCTTGGGAGCCGAGATCAGGGAGGCGCAGGCGCCCCGGGGTGGAGGGCACAGACTACGTTCTCCACCGCGGCTGCCTCGGAAGGAAGAGGAGGGGCGACTGCGCGTGGGGAAGAGAAGGAAGAGAAGGAAGAGGCGTCCGGGGAAGGGCAGGGAGGAGGAGAGCCGAAGGCGCAGGGAGGGAAAGCAGGGGCGTGGGGGCGGGGGCGGGGCGGGCGAGCCCGGGGCGGGGCGGGGCGGGGCGGTGGCCTCTGCTGCTGCCGGGGGCTGCCGGGATTGGGGAGCCGCGCCGTTTACTCCCCTGGGTTTCTGGGCTCCGCGGGACATGACCGGGCTGCGCTCGCCGCGCGCTCAGCCCTGCTAGCCACTCGCCGTCCGCCGCCGCCGCCCGCCGCCTCGGAGCCCCGCACCTGGCCGCCGCCTCGGAGCTCAGCTCGGCCTGCGCCCGCGCGCACCGCCGCAGTCATGGGGCTGCAGCCCCTGGAGTTCAGCGACTGCTACCTCGACAGCCCGTGGTTCCGGGAGAGGATCCGCGCGCACGAAGCGGAGCTGGAGAGGACCAACAAGTTTATCAAAGAGCTCATCAAAGACGGCAAGAACCTCATCGCTGCCACCAAAAGTAAGCGGGGTCCGGCTCGCGTTCGTGCTGCAGTGTGGCGAGGAAGGCGAGAGGAGCGTCTTCCCCGGCCGAGTGGGATGGCTCTGTGCCCCTAAGACGGGATTGGAGGAATAGGCGATTCCTTAGGGGATAAGCTCCAGGACATTCCTCTCCCAGGCGGTTCGGGCGCGTTCCCTTTCCCGACCCCAGCCCTTGGTGGCGCTGGAGCGAGGAGCGGTGCGTGGGAGCTGCCCCGGGGCTCCCGCCTGGCCCAGCGGAGCACGCCTGGGCACCGGCAGGGGCGAATGGAGGCTCGGCTCCGGAGTCAGGTTTTACTGCGCCGTAACGCTCCCCCCAGTCTCTTGCAAAACCGAGACATCAATCAGTTCGACAGTTTTGTCTCGTAACATTTCCAAGGAACTTTTTGGAAATGCTTTGAGACCCTGCCTGTAGTTGAGTTCGTCCAAAGTCCCTTAAGTTACATCTCTTATGTATCCCTTTTCTGTCTTGCACGATGGCCCCGACTTACGTCCCTCATGAGCTAAACTAGAAAGTCTACCTGGCTTTGTGCTGCCTTCTGCACATTCCTCTGTCTTGGAGGCGGGTTCAAAGATTGGGGATTGAAAGGGTCAGTGGGCAGACTGCCCCTGGTTCTGGCCCGCGATTGGTGCTTGTGAGTAGGAATTCTACTCTTCGTGCTTGATGCCGGCCACCTCGGTCCCATCCTGTATTCAAATAAGCAAGCAAACAAGCAAACAAACAGGCAAGCAAGTAGAGGCCCGTTGAAATTTGTGCAGAAATGGTTGTAATGTTCTATAAATGGGCGTTCTCCAGGGCCAGGTGCTGGCATCACCCCACCCTGGAACCCTTAATTCCTTCCTTGAGTTATTGTGAACACCCTTTCCCCCCTTAAATCACCATCCCTGGGAGTTTGTTCCATTTGTTTGTAGACAGCACCTCTGGAAAAATACCCCATGTACATTTTCACCCCACCGTTTTGCATCCAGGAAGATTAAAACATACTGAGCGTGCCTTCTCATCCACCTGGTCAAGTGCCTGGCCCAGTTAATATTCACTTAATGAATGAGTTGAAATATTTTTTAATGGGAAGATTTTAGTGGAGCCATCCCTGTAATTTGGGAAGCAAGTCGTTCAACTTCTCTGGACCATCTCCAAGGTTCCTTTGGTTCTGTGACCTCTTCGGTGTTTCAAAGTTGAGACTGGGAATCACTTTGTGATGAGTGGGTTATTTGCTTGGTGGCTGTGCAGGCCTTTGGCTTTGAGTCTTTCTGTGCTAGGTGGGAAACAGAAGGAGGGTCTGTAAATGTGAAGGAATGATCACAGACAGCGAGAGGTGTGGGGACAGCCATGGGCTGTGATAGATGGCATGGGTATATGAGGATATTTCCATGGTGGCCAGTGGGGGAAGACAGCTACTGCAGGAGGGGGAGATGAGGACATAGGGCCTGGGGAGCTCCTTCTCTCCTTAAGAGAAAAATTGTGTGATGGTGTCTTGCGGATTGGGTTGGGGCCATAGTGAATCAGGAGTGGATGGATATGGTCTAGAGGGAACAGCTCTTGATGGTTCTTGCTTGGGCTCTGGGGTTCAGGTGTCAGGCGTCTCCAGTCCGGTTTGTTGGTTAGGAGCTTCCTTTAAAGCTAGGAAGATAGGAGAGGGGCAGATAGTAAAGTCAGTTTGGCCATGGGTAGGAAGCTATTCCTGTGACTGCATGTTAGCTGCTCTGCTGGCAGGAAGCATGCTTCATGTTCCTGAAGTAGCCAGTGTGTGTGTGTGTGTGTGTGTGTGTTTTCCTCCTCAGAAGGTAGACCTTCTGGAATTTGTGACTTGTGCCTTATGGTTAAAGATGGGACACAAAATGGAGCTCATTTAAGGGAGCAGCTAGATAGTGCTATCTTTTCTATCCTTATCCTTTACTTTCTTTCCCTCAGGTGTAAAAGGTCCAGTGGCCTCTCCCCACTTGGCCCATTAAAGTTGTCTTCTAGTTCTTAGGAGAAATTGAAACGCTGGGTTTAAATCAGGAGACATGGCATTGGTTCTTCACTGGGGTCTCCCTTGCTTGGGCGGGTCATGCAGTTCTTGCCATACTTCCCCTGTGGACTTTCTTGGCAGCACTGGCCAAGTTCCCTCGCATTTGGAAACCTGCCGATGAGGTCACTTAACCAGTTGTCTTCCCGTAACTTTGGATTCTAGAATCTAGAAAGGACATTACCTTAGGGGAAGGGTCTGCAGAAAGAACACCTATGAAGGTGGTCAGGTTCGCCAGATTGCCTGTTTGTTGGTGTTTTATAATTTGGTTTTCAGAATAAGACCTTTGGTGCTTTTCTTTGGGTTGTGCATTTAAATGATTTCTGGTCTTCATTAGCCTGCAAGACACCTTGACTTGTCATGTCATTCGAATGTCTTGAAACTTTTTTTTTTTTTTTTTAAATTCTTCCACAAATATTTAAGGAAGCTGGAGGCCTGTGGAACCTGAAGGCTTGTTGGTGAGTTCTGTGGCAGCAGTAGGTAGCTCTGACAGTTTGATGTTGTCTCCACAGAGAAGAAATTCTGTCTTTGCGGATGGTTTTTGCAGCGAGTTCATTTAATCTGCACAACAGTTTTGAACTATCTGTACTCTGCCAAGTTATAGAAATACAAGATATGAAATGATACAAGTCAAGCCTGGGCTGTGGAGGTGCACTCTTGTAGTCTTAGTAGTCTAGAGGCCGATGCAGGAGGATTGCTGGTTTGGGGTCACTTTGGGTTACAAAGTGAGACCCTATCTTAAAAAACTAAACTGTGGAGTGTCTGGAGAGAGAGCCGGGTCAGCACTTATGAGCACATACTCTTCTTCCAGAGGGTCAGAGTTGGATTTCTAGCACACATATTAGGTAGCTCAAAATCATTTAACTCCAGCTCTTGGGGGATATGACATCTTTGGCCTCTGTGGCACCTGGATTTGCATGCATACACTCCCACGCAGACACATACATATGACACAAATAATGAAAATAAAATGTGAAAAGAGAAGCCCAAGAGAGTGAAAAGATGATGTGACAGTAAGTGTCCTGGCCTTTTCAGGAACAAGTGTGTGGTGGGTAGGGCAGAGAGATCCCTGGGAGTTTCAGAACTCAGTGGTGCCTTATAATAAGGAAGAACCTTGTCAGATTGGAAACAGCCGAGAAGAAACCGGAACACTCGCAGTGCTGGGTAAGAGTGAGGTGGCCAAGTTTGGCTGAAGGGAGATTTCATGGGAGAGCAGACTGACAGGAAAAGGTCAGTTTCAGATTGTAGATTAAGGTGAGGAATGGGACTGCTCCCTTGGAGAAGCCACAGAGGTTCCGTGGGAGCCTGACGTAGCAGAGAGAGATGGTTAGAGTGGAGGTGCTGTATTGGATGGTGTGTGGGGTGGGTTTGGACCTAGCATGGGGGATGGGTGGTTGGGTTGGGAGGGGCTCTGGAGAGGAGAGTCAGTGAGTGGAGACCATCTACTCACTTCAGGGGATTCTTTGTTCAGGTGGCTTTTTAGTTCTTGCTTTTGTTGTCTCTCCGCTCTCTGTAGAGTAACCAGTGTCCTCTTTCAGTGTGGTTTGAACGGCTATGAGCTTTCCAGGAGATAAAGAATACGGAGGGGCTCTGGAGAGGAGAGTCAGTGAGTGGAGACCATCTACTCACTTCAGGGGATTCTTTGTTCAGGTGGCTTTTTAGTTCTTGCTTTTGTTGTCTCTCTGCTTTCTGTAGAGTAACCAGTGTCCTCTTTCAGTGTGGTTTGAACGGCTATGAGCTTTCCAGGAGATAAAGAATACGGCACCTGTGATTCATAAAGTTTTCATACTCGAGAATGTTACATTCCAGTGTGTTTAACCTGGAATGTCTAACCTGCAGGGGAAACGGTGTCAGCAAGCAGTCCTAGCCATTGTTATCCGCTCCTTGGTATATGACGTAGGTACCCTGCAGTAAACTTAGCCTGTCTGGTTTTGTGTGACCCGTCTGCTTCCATCATGTACAAGGAAAGGACCAAAAGGTGCTTGCCCGTCTGAGCCAGGTCCAGAACGGGTCTGCCTAGACTAGATGTTGACATATCTAGGCCTTTGTGATTTAGCGGCCTGTGCTTTGTTTCAGTTAGGCAAACACGAAAAGCCCCTTCCTTTCTGTGTACTGGCTCAGAGGTGTTCTTTTGGGGAAATTTCTTAAGTTGCCCTTACACATTACATGGAGATTTGGAAGGATGAGAAGAACTTCAATTCTCTGTAAACTGGAGTGTTAGTTTCTCCTTTTTATGAGTGGGTTAGTGCAGGGTGACTGACGTGGTGTGGAAGGTTCTGAAGCGCCCGTGAGGTGCTGGCGCAGCCGCGCTTGTTGATCCAGGAGACAGACACTTTCCCATTCTACTGATCCTGGTTTTGCTTAGGTGACTCAGGGACAGCTAGTTAGGGATAATTCTGATTGCTCTAACTTGCTTCTCACTCAGTCCTAACTGTGCTGGAAAGACCCAGGCAAGTGGGGCAGGGTTGTTGGAAACCATGAACAAGCTAAGAAGGAAACGTCTCTTAAACTCGAGCCCTGTTTAGCTAAATCCATTTTCTGGGTCTGGCAAATTGTTTTAACATTAAGAAGTCCAAGGGCTGGGGAAGTAGCTTGGTCGGTAGAGTGCTTGCTTAGCGCTCATGACGTTTAATCCCCAACACCTGTGAACCAGGCTTGGCGGCATAGGCTGCAACCCCAACACTCAAAAAGTCTAAGTAGGTAGATCAAAAGTTCTTGGCCATTCTCTGCTACATAGCAGGTTTTAGGCCAATCTGAGATAAATGAAAAGAACGAAGATTCCAGTTTCAGTGAAGCTGACCAGTAGGAAGCTGACCTGCTGGAGACTTTGGGGGAAAGGTTGCCTTTTGCCAAGGGGATCAAAAAATGATCATCACCTTGGGTTGTGGTATCTGGCACTGCTCCCTGCCATCTCTGACCATGAATGGAACCAGTCTGAGAGTAATGGACTAATTACATATGTGCTCGTGGTGCTGTGTGAGCCATGAATTGTTTTAGGCCTGAGGCCACATCTGAATATTTGCTAAATCCCATTAGGACAGTTTGGGGTGGTGTTTTCTTGTTGATTTTGTTGGAATTGGTGTTGCAGATTTGTGCTGACGCAGCTCTTAGTGGAAATGAG
>JAJTUV010004950.1:0-16789 GCA_021653895.1 Mastomys natalensis
TCACAGAGAGGAACTTGATTAAAAGTGAAAATGAAAAGGCACGAGGTAGAGCTCTGTTGTGAGAGAGATGGGAGGGAGAGAGAACCCTCCTCAGAGAGCAGCCTTCAGACAATCTTTCCCATAAAGTATACATGAGAGTCCCCCTGAACCAAATCTCCAGGAAAAAAAATGACTGACATTTTTATAACATTCAGGACACTGGAAAGCTTTGCATCATGTAATTGTTGAACATGCCATACATATATGACAGAGCATGGAGGAGTCAAGTACCTTAAATTGAGAGATGCTCTGTCACAGCTCAGACTACTTTTTAACAGTCTGTTCTTGAGAGATCAACAGGATCTCAGGTTTGGTTCAGGCTATGAGATCAGGCCTAAAAGTTCAGTACTATGGTCTAACAGTTTCTTCTCATTTTTCTTAGCACAGATTAGTGGAAGGTGTATATCAGGGTTTAACCAAATTTCCATTCCAAACACTTTGGGCACATGGACTCCTCACATGTGTGCCAATCAGAATGATCACCTTTCCACATATTCCCTACGCATTTTTTGTCATAAGTCCTATAAAAAGCACCTAGGCAAAAATAATAAAATAAAATCCAAGAAAACAACAACAAAACAAAAAAACACCTAGGCTAGCATCCCAGTGCTAGCTCATTGCTATACAGGAACTCTGCTTGGTTCCTCTCTCTTAACTATCAACTTATAAGCTTCTTTCTAAAAGTTTACCCTCCATGCTGTCTATGAAAGTCATTGTTCAAGTCCATGAGACAAAAGTCCTAAAAGTCACAGCCCCAAGTGGAGTTTTGGGATATTGATTTTTGAAAGTCCTACCCAGTTACTGCTCACCTGAGATGAGAAAACCTCCTGACTCTCACCAACTTCCAATTTCCTGTATCATCATATTTGGTATTAAATGAAAGAAACAAACTATTCAACACTTGGTTCAGAGTTCTCTTACAATACACAAATGTTAAATGATACCTTTTAAGGGACCTAACATTATATAATCTTATACAGTCTTGTATGTCCTTTTTTTATGCCAGGCATAACATTTATACCCCCATTGACATTTTAGAATAAAAACTTCCTTGGTCCCGTAGCCAGGCTAACTAATTATACAGAACAATATAGAGGTAGCTAATAATATATGTCCGAGCTCAGCTTAGAACAGACCACACCAGACCAAACAGTTCTAAGTGGGATTTATTCAAGCGATAGGGCAAGCGGAGAAGAGAAAGAAGAGGAAGAAGAGCAAAGGAGGAACGTCAGGGGATTCTGCCTATTTTATATGGGCAGTGACAGTGACATAGCCTCTCCCAGGTAAAGGTAGAAGGTAACCAGGTGGATCCTAGGAATGTATGGCAGTTGCCTTGACAATGATGTGGGGGGTCTCCTAGATGTGACGTCACTGGGCTTGGAGCCTGATATCAACAGCTAGGTCTATACTGATAGTAATAAAATATTCTCAATCTCTAGTAGAAGTGAGGAGAGCAGAAAAACAGGATTCTCATCTGGGTTCCAGGCCACTACTTCACCTACAGGTGATCTTGGAAGATGCTGAAAAATTCAAAAAAAAAATGAAAAATGAATTAAAAGAGATTCCAACATGCAGTTTCCATGAGGTCGTTGTCCATGGTGGTACTCTGTGGTGATGTAGCTGTTTCTGTGTCCCATGCTTCTGTAAGAAACCTCTCACCAATACTTTATAAGAAAGTCTGATTAATTCATTGGTTTATTACCAAGGGAACTCTGAATTCACCTTTGAGTTTTTTGTCTTTTTCATAAAAAAGTTTCAAAATGAATTACAGAGAAAGCTAAAGGGCAATTCTATCATATTTGAGAGAAACTTCAACAATATAAACAAGATATAAATCCCAGCAGCTGGGAGAGGGAGCAAGATAGAGAAAAGGTGTTACATTTTAAGGGAGACATGAAGTCAGAGAAAAAGTGAAAATGGCCAGAAGGTCAGAAAAAAGGTTGCTAAGGATTCTGACAGGTATACAAAACAAGAAAAAAGTAGTTAGTGTGTAACAATGAACTTAGATCAGAGAAAATCAAATTCTCTTGTATGCCAAAATTATATGACTAATTATACTATATACAAAGGATTAGAAATAGATGTATAAACAGCTTATTTAATAAGGAGAAGAAAACAGGAGCCCCGGAGATGGCTGGGAAGCACTGGGCTGAGGACATTTGCATAACATTTGCCTCTTTAACATTTATTTACCACTACCTCTGTCAATTAGATGAAGCCCTGGTGAGAAGGCTTTAATCCTCCTCCTAGAACTGACTTGGTTTACTTTGCTCTGTAGATGAAACTCAGGTAGGAAAAGAATCTCAAATTTTTGTCAAATGGTTTCTTTACACATTAATCCTGATAAAAGTCTTTCTTCTGTGTCTCATCTCCTCTCCTGCCACGCGTTCCCCAAGCTGAATTTTATGGATCATTACTGTCATCTACCCTTGGTGCCACAGCAAAGATGAAGAGATCTTTGCCTGTGTCTCACCAGGAAACGTTAATGCAAGATAGAATACACATTCAATGTTCAGGAACTCATATTTTATAATACTATTACCTCCATAATGCTGAGATTTTCTGGTAAATGAATGAGTACATTTGCACAAATTTTTTGCCATAGATACGTCCTTCCAACTAGAACCTACACTGACAATATATCTCTACTCCTTTCCTCTCGTAGTGTTCAGAAGACAATTATCCAGAAATTCAGAATTCCTAAGCTTGAAAAAATGAGTGAGTGATGTTTAAAAGGTGTCTTCATGCCTTGCATTTTGAAGAATTACCTTTGCTTATCACCATAGCTTCCAAATCTGCCAATGATGGCTATTAACCCTGCAGTAATACCCTTGCTTGACAAGGCAAAGCACCCACAGCAGACAGCAGTGATCAAACCATGAAAGAGATGGCATGTAAGAGATTTAGTAAGGAGTGTAAAACCCAACCAACCCCCTTTGTTGAAGAAACTCCATTTTGTGAGAGACCAGGTCTAAACTCCAATTCCAGGAAGAAAATCACAAAGTCCATCTGAACAAACATCCTATGGCAACACTTAGCAACGGCCAGTCAGACTACAATAGCAGGACCAAGGTACATAGAGATAAGACATCCTTCGGAGAATAGATAACCTGGCCATTCTGCTTGTCAGGTGGTTCTGCCCTCGAGTTCAGATCCTGTAGTTTACACCAAATACTCAGTTTTTAAAATATTAACTTGCTGACTTGTGTGGAAATTCCCCAAGTTTGCTGTAACCACAATAAAAAACCCTGAACGCCCTAGACTCTGAGCTCTCACTCTGACCTGCTTTGATGGAGAGTCTGAGAGACCTTGCTCAGTAGCTTGTAATAAATACCCTTATGTGTTTTACATCAGAATTGGCTCCAAAGTGGTCTTTGGGTACCTGCATCTTGGGCATAACATTCTGCTGCATTGGCAGGGAAACCCAAGAACCCCAGGAAATACAACAGAAGGGTCAAAAAGCTGGCTGGTAGATATCACCATGTAGAAGAAGGCAAATTGGTCCATATTTATTCCACTGTACAAAATTCTAGTACAAGTGAATAAAATACCTCAGCATAAAATCAAATGCACTGAATCTAACAGAAGATTAAGTGTGTGGTAATTTTGAAGATATTGTCTTAGATGACAACTTCCTGAACAGAACACCCATAATATAGGCACTCAAAACAGCAATCGAGAAATGTGATCTCATGAAACTGAACAGATCCATTGCCAAGGACATCAAACAGCTAGAGACTGACATCACTAATCTGAAGAAATCCCTCGTTTTGCTGTCTGAAATGATCTCCAAAATACAAAGGACTTTATTGGACTTGATTTACTCTTTTACAACAAAAAGACTGTGTACAGCCCTTAAAGAAGAACATTGCTTTTACATAGATAAGACAGGGATGGTTAAAGAAAATATGAAAAAGGTCAGAGAAAGCCTGGAAAAAAGACAGAGAAAGAGAAAGATGAGAGCTGGTACAAGAATTGGTTTTCAACCTCTCCATGGTTGTCAACCCTACTTCCTACAATTTTGGGACCATTAATTGGGTTACTTCTATTTATTTCTTTTGGTCCCTGGGCCTTAAATAAGCTTACTAAATTTGTGAAACAACAGATAGATGATTTGATAGCAAAACCTATTCAAATACATTGTCATAAGTTAGCTATGGAGAACCACGAGACTCAAGACTTTGTGTTAGCAGGCATGTATGTCAGGCCTATTGCTGATTTTTAGGGTTATGGCTGCTTTTAGGCCTTCAGTGTATAAGCAGGGCTGCCCCTGACATATATGAAGAATTTATCTTGACATTAAAAAAACCAAGCAATCCAATTAAAAATGGGGTACAAATCTAAATAGAATTCCTATTGGAGAAATCTCAAATGGCTGAGACATGTAAAGAAATGTACAGCATCCTTAGTCATCATGAAAATGCAAATCAAAAGTGTTCTGAGGCTCCATCTTACACCTGTCAGAATGCTTAGGTCAAAAACTACAAATGACAGATCATGCTGGTGAGGATGTGTAACAAAGGGAATACCCTCTGTTGCTGGTGGGAGTGCAAATTTATACAGCCACTATGGAAATAAATACTGCAATTCCCCATAAAACTGGGGAACTCAACACCAAGCTGTACCAATCTTGAGCATATGTTCAAAGGATCCTCCATCTTATCACAAGGACACAAGCTCAACCAATTTAATTGCAGCTTCATTCATAATAGACTTAAACTGAAAACAACCTAGATGTCCCTCAATTAAAGAATGGATAAAAAAAAAAAGTGGTACCTTTGCACAGTGGAATATTAGTCAACTGTTACAAACAATGACATTATCACATTTACAGGCAAGTGGATAAAACTAGACAGTGGATGATCATACTGAGTGAAGTAATCCAGACCCAGAAAGACAAACATGATATGTATTCACTTATAAGTGGACATTAGCTATTAAGTAAAGAATAATTATGCTATGATTGATAGAGTTAAAGAGGCTAAGTAATAAGGAGGATTCAAGGGGTGATACAAATTTCTCCATGGCAAGGAGAAATAAAACAATTTTGTAGATGGACTGGGGTGGATAAGAATGGAAATAGGAGTAATCAAGTGGGATGGTGGAAGGGTTAGAGAGAGTACTGAGAGAGATGACTGGAATTAGGTAGCTTTGGAGAAATGATGTAGAAACTTGTTGCACTGAAAACTCCTTGGAATCTATCAAAGCACCCCGTGAAGTTACCTTCTAATGGGGGACATGGAGCTTGAACCGGCCATCTTCCATAACCAGGCAAGGCTACTAGGAACTGGACTTAAACATCAACCCACCATCAATACCTTTGATCTACAATCTGTTCAGCCTGCAAGGTATGCTGGGGTAATGGCAGTGCAGAACTTGTGAGAGAGGCCTACAAATGACTGTTCAGCTTGAGGCCCATACTATGAAAGGGAGCTATGTCTGATACCCAGGATAACCCAGAGACCTAGGATAGAATCAAACATGCCTAACAAAAAAAAAATCAATGAAATGATTCCTAGTAATATTCTGCTATGCCCATAGATCAATGTCAAGCCCAATTGCCATTAGAGAGGCTTCATTGAGTAACTGATGGAAACAGAAGGCAGAGACACAGAGACACACAGTGTAACACTAGGTAGAGTCAGGGGAACCCTGCAGAAGACAGTGGGGAAAGACTGTAAAAGCCACAGGGGTAAAGTACAAAGGACACTGTACCACACGGACAACAGGGTCCATAGAATCAACTAAGCAGGGCTCATAGGGGCTCAGATAAGTGGTGACGATAAAATAAATTGTTTCACTAAAATATACCTTGGTGAACCAATTAATTTATTGGAACTGCTTTCCCAAAATGTCTCCCCCATAGGAATATTACAGGCTTCCCTAACAAATCCCTTACTTTTTCTTTTTTTCTTTTTTTCTCTGACAGCATCCCTCTGGAAATTCTTTCCTTACCTCCTGTAGGAAAGAATTCTCGTCTACTCATTTGTGTCCTAGCTGTTTGTTCTGGCTTTGCATACTCAAGATGCAGATCCATTACTTTCAGTTACACATGCAGAAAGAAAGAACAAAAAGTATTCATTTCTAAATCTCTTTTCTTGTTTAGTCAAGAGAAGGGGCCTTTTATATAGGACTCTCTCAGGTTTACAGGCCCTTTGTGAGAATTTCATGTTTTCTTTTTTTTATTGTTTTAATCACCACACAAATGAGTTCTATTTTCCCTGCATAGAAATTAACACCAATGACTCCATTCTGATTTGGTCTGGTCTTCTGAGGCCTACTAAAGAATCTTAGTTCAAAACAACTCTCAAAAACCTTATTAATCAAGACCTATATGTAACATGAATATGACTTGAAAATATAATATACAAAACAAGAAAAAATTTTAATTTGTAGTAAGTGAAAATCTATCATAGCCATGTCGTTTAATATCTATGTAACCAGTAAAACAAACAAAAATAATAAAAGAGATTTATTATGAGAGAAGGAGGTGTTTGAGATGGGATCTCATAGAGTCAAGGTTAGCCTTTGCTATGTCACCAAATGAGGTATATTTCAGAAAATCAAACATTTGGTATGATTAATGTATAGCGAATAGCATACACTCAAATTAAAAAATATAAAATTATCAAGACAACATAAACCCTTATCAAGTTCAATCACATACTTGTTGTAAATGCTCCTGGCAGCTCTCTCTTTAGAGTCCTTAATTTTGTCAAATTCATAAACAGGCTGGGAAGAGAACTTAAAGAATCAAATCACTATTAATCTAATCACTATTAGAATCAAAGAAAGGGGAAAAGGATAAAGTAGCTGTAAACCTTGGTACTGGAAGAAACGAGGGAAATGGAGAAAAAGAAAGAGTGTCTGAGTTAGGCTTGCAAGTAAATAAACAAACAAACAAACAAATAAATGGCAGATGGGGTGGGCACCTTCAGAAAGATCCTGAGAAAGTCTCATAATACCAGCAAAGCCATGGCCAGGTTTGGGGCAGCATTAAAAAGCAAAGGGTAGGAGAAAGAAAAAGGATACAGTACTACATGACCAAAGATCTGCAAGAGAAGAGTAAATACACGATTTCACCCAGGAAATAATTATTCCTCCCATCTCCTTAATATTAGGTAAATCATGTTTATAAGGACATAGACACCTGGTCAGATAATTGATAGGCCTAGCTTCACTAACTCTTAATTATGGAGATAGTGGTATACAATGTACTAACCTTTGGAGAACAGAATATAATATCTTCACACAGGGCCAAAAACAGTTTTTATTCTTTAGACCCATAGGAAACTGCAGTCTCTTACTGTGCCCCAGTATTGCCTTGATATCAATACCCAAATACCTCTAAATGTACTAACATTTTTCTCAGAAGAGCTGAGACCATAAAAGCACTTAGGAAATGAACTAAAGTTGAGAAGTAGATAAAACCTATTTTCACCACTAAAATCTACAGCTAAAGGTTCAGTTCTGAAGCTGTTCACTAGAAAGGATTTGTCTCTGTATTGGACTAACATTTCATGGATAAAATAATAACCATGTTTTATTTATTGAAGCATTTCAATTTTAAGCTAATACTTGAAAATCAATTGTTGGTAATTCTGTATAGTAAAGAAGGAAGGAAAAAGTCACTTCAGTGCATACAGCAAAACATGAATTAAAGGAGGAAATTCACTCATGATAAAAGGGTGGGGGAAATGATTCTTCATTACAGCACAAAGAGGGTCAACTAGAAGGAGAGACCATCCATAATAATGAAATATAAGTTTCCCTACAGATTGGGAAGAAGAGAGAGGAGAGAGATAGAGAGAGGGAGGGAGGAGGGAGGGAGGGAAGAGGAGGGAGGGAGGGAGGGAGGGATTGTACTAGAGATGATCTTAGCTGACTTAACTGTATATCCAGTTATACATTGAATCATAATTTCTTAATATAAAGTAGTAAGTTATACATGCCTATGTACACAAAGTCTTTTTCTGAATATGCCTATGATCCTTTTCTAAAAACTACACATTGTAAAATCCCACATATAATTAATTACTCTTAGAGAACACTAGACAGAAATTTAGTGAATAGCCATCTGAGTAAGGGGTTGAAGAAAGATTTGACTCTAATGAGACAAGGTATGGGTCTTTGTGGCGGTAGGACTGCCCTAGAGGGTAGTAACAGAAATACTACAATAAGCATAGAACCAAACACTGTATTGTGAGTTTTATTGAATATAACATTTTTAACTCTTATAAAAACTCTTATATAAACTCTGTAGTCACATTTATGACTACAGAGTGTGACCAATGAATCTACCTTTATTATAAAGCAGTCACAGGATCAAGAAGAGGAAATAAACTTAACAAAATAATTTGGAGAAATAGGTAGGTGGCTAGGTACTGTAAATTGGTTTTGACTTTATACTATAATGTTAAAGATAGACACTAACAAACACACATACATACAGTCACACACACACAAGAAAAACATTCACTGAACTTTCTACTCTTACAGACTCTTCACATGCAATAATGTCTAATTCTGACAAGTTAAGAAGAGGAAGGAATGGACATTTCACATAGCTTTTCCTGGCACATACATATTATCAGAATTAAGGGAAAAAGAGAAAAAGTGTTAATAAAAATTTGAAACATTTTTTATTGAAAAAATTTTGAGACAATATATTTTGACCATGTTTTGCCAACAGTGTCAGTTGCTGATAGCTTTTTTAAAAATGTGAGTTCATCACATTTCATAGATTTTATTTCTGTATTTTTCCAGTATATATGTAATGTTTTTATGAAGTTTGTATAAAATTGTATTCAGATTATAAGTATGCCACTTAATGTTTGTATATTACTTTATCACATAAATACTTTTATATATAAATCATTATATTAATATATGTTAATAACTAATTTATAGAAATAATATAAAAATAACTTTCTTGCAAGACAAACCATGCATGAAATAAAATGGAAGAATTAAATCTATCATGCAAGTTAGCATGGGAACACTATTTAGTTCCATCAAGAAAAGTTTACTTTTCCAGAATTTTTATATTTATAAATATCAATAAATATGAATATAATATAAATATATAAAATTTACAGTATATATTTATATAATAAAATATATTATAAAAACAATTCTAATACAAATATATGTATGTAAATATAAAGCAAAGTTTGTAAAATGATTATTCAGAGTATTTCCAAAATGTGTGGAAATGAATCTGCAGAAGAAAAAATAAAAAGAAACCTAAGTGCAATAACTAATTCCATGTCTCCAATTTCCCCATTACAACTTTATGTCTCAGTCTAGACAAAGCTACCAGATTCCTTGATCCTTGCAACACCAGGAGGAAGTGTGTTCTATGTGGTGTTGCAGAAATCTTCACAAGCTTTCCTTTTATTTCTTTTTCAGCATTGCCTTGTGTGAACATGTTTTGCCTGAGGTTGATGTCAATAATCATCCTAAATGACTCTTCTGACTATTCATTAAGTAAAGGTCTCAGTCAAACATAAGAGTTTGACAATATGCCTAATCTGTCTAGTGAGCTTATTCTGAGAATTCTCTGTCTCTTTCTTCTAGACTGGAATTACAGGAGACCTATCAGCCTACCATGAACTTATGTGCATTCTAAATCTGGCCTTCAAGCTTGAGCTACAGTGACTTAAACTGCTGAGCCATACATAGTCACAGCCCCCAAGCAGCAGCAGCATTGTGTGTGTGTGTGTGTGTGTGTGTGTGTGTGTGTGTGTGTTGTGTCTGTGTCGTGTCTGTGTGTGTGTGCGTGCACAGTTGCGTGTCATTGTTGTGGATGTGACATGTGACATGTGGCTGATCATATGTAGAAAGCCTAGGAGCTATGGTCCCATCACTTAGGTCCTTCCTGCTTTCTGCACAGCTGGAAAAAGAAACACCACAATGTGATGTCTATTTGTACATGCTAAGCAGTTCCACTCCTTCTCTGCCTCTCTGTACACTTATAGATAGAATTAGACATCTATCTAGGAGTGCCCACCTCTGAGTTTCTTAAGTTGAGAGAGCTTCTAGGTATAATAAGAAAGTGATACAATCTCAATTCCTCTTAGCTAATGGCCTGATGCTTTATGACTCTGGCCACTCTTAAGATGAAAGATCAACCAGCATGAGGAAAGCAAACCACACATCCCTGCAGTTCCCTTCCCAAGACAGAATTAAGATGTTCCATGCTGTGGTTCTTAGAACTCCAAATTTACAGTCACTCCCAGTGCTTAGTTCCTTGTTGGTTTTTGTTACATTTGCTATCCCAGACTAAATCATGTAGAGTGAGAAAAAAAATGTAAAAGTCGATGGTTTTCCTTTGTTCAGAGGACTTCTCTAAAGCCTCTGGCTTGCCCATCACAACCATTTTACTCTTACTTTAAGCTTCTGTCTTAATGACACTCCCGTCTAGATCTATTTCTAAATGTGTGTTTCTTCTTGTCTTTAAGGCTCTGTTTATTTGTTTGGTTTGGTTATTGTTTTGTTTTTCTTTTTGGATATTTTGGGGTTTGTTTTTTTTTTTTTTTACTCTTCGAAATCAAGGTTTCATCATGGTGTCTAATTTCATTCTCCCAATGAAGCTCATTCCTGAGAGGTAATTACGTATGAGAGACTTTCCTAAACCACTGAAGCTATAGTCTCACAGTTTACCCTCCGAGTGCTTCAAACATTGCTGATTGTGGAGAATTCCTTGTGCTGATGAATAGCAGATCTCCTTTTTATATATATCCTCTCCTTTTGGCTTTAACTTGTATGTTGAAGTATGGAAAGACAGATGATAAAGGATACATCAAAACATTTGCCTTTGCAGCTGTGATTTGAATCTGGAACATCACTCAAATATCTATCTATTAATATATTGGACACAAGTATGGAATGCTTTTAGAGATGGGGGAACTATTAGGAGGTGAGACTGGTTGAAGAGAGTTGAGTCACTGAAGTCCAGCCCTTGAAGGAGTCACGTGGACAACAATCCCTTCTTTGCTCTCTGTTCCTGCATTTCCATGTGAAGAGAAATCCTCCCTTTTTCTCATACTCCCACCATGACTCACTGTGTCTTCACGGCCTAAAACAGTAAGACCGAGCGACTACAAGTCACAGATTATATCCAGGAGCCACAATCAACCTTCTGTTTTTTTTTTCACTTGATTATTTGAAGTGATAGATATATAGCCCAATAACCCATTGCATATTCAGTTAAAGCTATACTCTGTTAAATCAAGAAAATATGCTTCATTAAAAGAGATGAGGAGAGAGAGAGAGAGAGAGAGAGAGAGAGAGAGAGAGAGATCATAAGAAATGTCAGAAAAATTTTCCAAACAAACAAACAAAACTCATCTGGATTTGATTTTATGCATTATATGGTGGAGCCTTAAAGTGATGCAGTTGTTTAGTCTCCCCCATGCTCCTGGAAGTAAACCCGTACTTGCTCCGTAAGTGTATTCAATAAACTCACTGATTTTACCAAGCTGGACATTGGTGTCACTGTACTTTAGCCTGTTCTTTGGTGTTCAACTTGCAGTGAGATACTAGTTCTAATCCCTCAGAAAAAATGCAATACTCTGCAGGTGGATCCTCAAATCTAACTGTTTAATAGTCAGATCCCACAAATCTCCCTTCTGTCTGGGCCCTTTTTTTGTGTTTAATTAAATTGTACAATAACAAATACTGTGTCTCTATATTCACTATCCACACAGTTGCCAGAGTCACATGCAAGTGACAGTACAATATTGAAAATTTGATTAAAATCTTTGCTCGCCATCACTCTCCCGCATTTACTGTTGCTTAATAAACAGCAGATTGCCATATCTTGGAATGGTGAAGGCAGCATATGCAAAAATAATAAAGAGTTTGTCAACATTTAATTAATGGTACAATTGATGATGATTTATGTAAGCTCATTAAATGCTGCTGATTTTTTTACAACCAATCCATAATTGTGAAATAATAGTAAATAGTGTTATTGTAATCAAATTATAGCTTTGGAGAAGCCACCACTTTTGCTGAATACAATCACATTTTAAAACTGCTTTCAAATCCTGGCTAACTTAGAAATGAGAGAAATTTCTATTAAATACAATTACTTTTATATAAAAGGAGCAAAGTTAAATGTAATCAATAATGAGTTTCAGGCAGTTTCTCAAATGAGAAATATTCAGTAATTCATAGTTATATAAAACTACAATCAAAAGTATTACTCAGGGCTGGAAGATGGCTCAGGAGGTAAAACACTTGCTATGCAAGGATGATGACTGGAGTTCATATTTCAGCAGCCACATAAAAAACAGGATGTGGCTTTGCAGTTGTATTACTCCAGGTTGGCTGGTAAAGGATGGTGGATTCTTAGGCATCATTGGCTAGCCAAAGTGGCTACAGCTAGACATATTCAGATCATGTCAAATCACTAGACTTTGTATGGGCCACATACTGCTACTATGGTCTTCAACATTTAGTCCAAGATCAAATACAACAACTATATCTTACTTGCTAAGGAAGCTTTTCTATGTGCAGTGTTCTTCTTTAGACAGGAGTGCATGGAACAATGTTATAGGTTCCATGATATCACCAATATCATACTCTTGGATCTTCCCTTGTTAAAAACAGTTACTTTAATAGACAATAAGATAACTCGATCTTGTTTTTCACTGTATGATTTCACATTACCTGGCTCATTCCATTTGTATCCTAGTATTAGACCAAGAGCAAGGAGCACCATCTACTACTAGTGGGCCTAGTGACATGACATGATCACAGGACAAGATGATTCTGAAAAAACAAACAAACAACAACAACAAAAAAAGAAAACAACCCAATGACTATAGCAGCTAGTGGGAAGTAACATTACCTAAGACTCCAAACAGCACAATCATGAAAAAGAGCAGCTGACTGCTGAGTACTGTGACACAACACTGTAGCTGATGGGATTGGGAAATCAGTCTCTCCCTACAGGCTTTTCACTTTAATCAGCAGTCCCCATCAGTGGAGACACATATGCAACTAGTACATAGACATACACACACACACACACACACACACATACACACACACTCATTTGTGATGCCATGTGTACAAATATACAAACATACATATATACAGACACAGTAATGCACACAGAGAAGTGACAAAAGGTGACATATAGACATTCAGCTATCTCCAAGCTCCTGTTTATATCTGCTTTCAACTTTAACCCTTTAGGTCACCTTGTTCTATGTTCCTAGTCCAATCTGAAGTATCCAGAGTAAACAGAGAAGGCAAAAGTTCTGTAGGTGCATGAGCACTAACAACAAAGCCTAGGCCTAAGTGCAAGTCAGAAAGCAGAGAGGAAGACTATAAACCTTAGAGCAATAGCTAGTTGACCTGGGGGCCTCAAAGAGCAGTGTGACTGTGCCCAAATGTTTGAATGTGTGTCCATATATATTTGTGTATATGTGTGTGTGTGTATGTGACCAAGAGTGCAAACACACATACACACACACACACACACACACACACACCACACAACTGAGGGTGCATACGCATGAGTTGTATACATGTAGAGCTCAAATAAACCTGAACTGTTGTTTCTCTGACACTTGTCCATCTTGTTTTTGGAGACAGAGTCTCTTATAGGCTTGAAACTCACAAAAAGGCCATGCTAACTGACAACTGAAGGTCCATTGACATGTTTGTCTCCACCTATGGGATGGGAGGTTTAGGGTTACAAGCATGTGTAACCGTACCCAACTGTTTACATACGTTCTGGACTTCAGACTCTACTAATTGAGCCATCACCCAAGCTAAAGACTCTTGCTTCAACCCTATTAACTGCAACATGTAAGACTAGGAAAAGCAACAGAGCCTAGCAGAGAGCAAGAGGAGTCATGGAGTGGATGGTCTATCTCCAGAATTATGTGTAAAACAGATCAGATGAGGGTAAAATATACACTTACGGTTTTTGTTTGTTTTTAAAGATTGGCAGGAAATAGTTTTTAGAAAAATCTATACAACCATCACTTGACATAAATGTTTAAAATGTAGATATCTTTGTCCTTCTCCAGAGACTATTGTTGGGTAGACTAAAAACATTATCTGCAATATAAAACATGAGAGTGCCTGGCACCCAAAAACACAAAAGAGGAATAAAAAGTGACTGTTCCGTTGTTGGTGATGACTTATTCTGTAGTGGAGATGAAGGTGAATAGAACCTAATAAACATCAAAGCAGAGGCGCTGCATCCTAAGGCAGGAGTTCTCGCTTCTAGGTACATAACCTCAGCATTCCTGGGATATTTTAAATCTAAATTTTATTGTGTTGTGAGTGCTCGAGAAGGAAGAAGAGGGCATTGAGCCTTTGGAATTGGAATTGCAGATATTTAGGATGGCTAATGTAGATGATTGGATCCATATTCTTGTTCATTGATAGAGCACTGAGCATTCTTAATCATTAGTCATCTTCCAGACCCCTGCATCCCTGGAATGTACATTGGTATTGTTTTCTCTGACTCAGAACAACCTGAGGGTCTTCCAGAAAGATTACTCCAAACAATGAAATTGGCTTTGTTGGAGGTAGGCATCAAGCATTGAAATTTTTATGAAGTTTCATAGGCAATTACATTGTGCCTACAAATTTGGGAATTGGTGGCTCAGTAACAAAACTCCATTTCTACCTATAGCTAAAATGTCCATGAAAACACCATACTTCTGAGCCTAACCTAAAATTCACTGATCTAAGTCACCTGGATGCAAGGGAAAAACTGTGATCTCACTTTCCAAGCATCACAGCTGATGGACTGGCACATTACATTATGCATCACTACCATGTCAGGATGGGAAAACAATGAGTAAGGGGACCTTTACTGTCATTCTGTCTTGCTGTCTCTTGAGTGGTATTATAGCCCTGATCAGCTCTTACAGAATTTTTAAATTCTGTAATGATTTAACATTAAAATTTGTGCCAAAAACTTATAAAAGTTTAACCCCGCAAATGCAAGTGTGGTTATTTATTTTAAATTGCCCTTTTGAAAGGAGCAAAAAGGGGAGAAACCAGAAGGTTACCGGGCACTGGGGGGGAAGTCGACCCCACGAGGGATTAATGAATCAACCATTCATTTAAAAATTGGGCCTTTAAGAAGGAGGAACACTCATAATTTCCATATGTTTTTGTTTAAAAAAAAACAGTTTTAAATTTAGGGTTACCCTTTGCCTCTTATTTTTTTCCCTTTAACTTTAAAATAAATTTTAATTCCTTAAATGCCTTGGGAAACTTTTTCCCCCCCCCAAAAAATAAAGCAAATAACTTTTTTTTAAAATTTTTTGGGGGGGGGGGGGTTTTTTGGGGGGGGGTTTTTTTTTTAAAAGGGGGAGACGGACCCCCGGGAAAAAAGGGGTTTAAAAAAAATACGTTTTTCACAAAATTTCCCAAAAAAAAAAAAAAAAAAAAAAAAAAAAAAAAAGGGTGGGGAGGGGTTTTTAAAAGAAAAAAAAGTCCAAAAGCGGGAAAAACCCTTTCCCCCTTTAAAGGGGGCCAAATTTTTGGGGAACCCGGGAAAAAAAAAAAGGGCCTTTTTTTTCAGGGGGCCCCCCCGGGGGGGGCCCCCCAAAGGGTCCCGGGGGTCCCTTGAAAGAAAACCCCGGGGGCCCCTTTCCATTTAAAAAAAAAACCTTACCTTTTTAAAGGGGGAAATTTTTTTTTTCCCCCCCCAAAGGGACCCCGAAAGGGAAGAAACCCAAAATTTAAATACCCCGGTTTCCCAGCTTTTGGGGTTAAATTTTGTGGCCGTCCATTTGGGGGGTTTGTCCAAATTTGAAAAGGGGGCCCCTTAAAAACTTCCAACACTTAAAAATTTTCCCAAAACCAAAAATGAAAAAACGGGGCTCCCAAAACCACCCCGGGACCCGGGGCCCCCCTTCCCAAAAACCCCCCCGGGGGAAGGCCCCCCCCAAGGGGCAGTTTTTTTTAAGCAAAAAACGGCCCTTTGGGGTTTTTGGGGGGGGTTGGGGGGGGAAAAAAGGGGGGAAAGACCCCCCCCCTTTGAAAAAAAAATTTTTTTTTACCCTTTTTGGAAAAAAAAAAAAAAAAAAAAAAACCCCCAAAAAAAAAAACAAAAAGGGGGAAAGGCATTTTTTTATTATTTTTGGAAAAAAAAAAATTAAAAAATTTTTAAAAAAATTTTTTTAAAATTTTTTTGGGTTTTAAAATTTTTTTTTCCTTTTAAACCTAAAAATTTTTTTTTTTTTGGGGTTTTTAAAATTTTTTTAAATTTTGGGGGGTTTTTTTTTTTTTTTAGGTTTTTTTTTTTGTTAAAAAAAAATTTTTTTTTTTTTTTAAAGGGAAAAAAAAAAAGGGGGTTTTTTTTTTTTTCCCCCCGGGGCCGGGGGTATATTTTCAAAAACCCCGGGGGGGGGGTTTGGGTTTTTTTGGCGTGGAAAAAGGGGGTGGGGCAACGAGGGAAAAAATTTAAAAAAAGGGGGAAAAAAAAATTTTTGGGGGTTTTAATTAAAAAAAAAAAAAAACTTAAAAAAAACTAAAATTTTTTTAAAAAAACGGACTTGGGTGGACCCCTTTGGCCCAAAAAAAGGGTTTAAAATTTTCTGGTTTAAAAATTTTTAAATTATTTTTAAATTAAAAAAAAAACCGTTTTACATTTTTTTTTTTATCCAAACCCACCGGGGGGCATTAAAAAAAATTTAAAACCCAAAAATTTCAAAAATCCCTTTTTTTTTTAAAAAAACCCTTCCCTATAAAATTTTTTCCCCCC
>JAJTUV010004951.1:0-42143 GCA_021653895.1 Mastomys natalensis
GTGTTCTGGACAATCTTTTTAAGGTCCCTTTTTGTGACTTGAGCCTTGAACACATGAACTGAGATTTGAATGAACAGATTATTTTTTATGAGTTTTTTTTTTTTTTTTCTGGAGGACAAACCATCCATTTTCTTAAACAGTTGTCCTATATGACTAAACTTGTCTACTATGGGGTTGGGGAGCCATCATACTTGAAAATCTCATGGCAACTTAATAATAGCACTTTGGCAAGGAATGTTCTGAAAGACAGAAAACATGTCTAAAATGTAAGTGTACAGATTAGCAAGCATTGATTCTTTTATTGCTACTTTTTCAAGGTCATAATACAAGCAAATTTTGGGGTAACCCAGTTTTAAAAAGTATCTTGCTCAGAAGTAACGATCAAAAGACTGTGGTGAAGAATTTTTATAAAAACAGTAACTTGCTTCTTGGTTATATGTATCAATAATGTAGCATTCCTCATAAAAATAGGGGCTTAACTGAAACTCCAAGCTTCTATGACAAAAGAGAAATTCCTGAAACCAGAGAGTTCATGTTTGTTTGTTTGTTTGTTTGAAACAGGGCCTCGCTGTATTTCTGAGGCTAGCCTTAAATTCATGGCAATCCGCCTGCCTCAGTCTCTCCTAAATCTGAGATTGCAAGCATGACCTATCATGCCTGCTTTAGAGTTCATCTGGGCAGACAGCAGTGAAACAAAAGTTCCTAAATCAGGCATGTCATGGTTATTGCCTACTATGCACAGAGCCCTGGGTTTCATTCCAGTACCACAATACAAGAAGAAAAGGGAGAATTAGCCCAACATCCCTTAACTAAGGAGTGGATTGATATTTGAGCCCAGCAGAAAGGTTTCTTTTTCCTCCTGTCTCCTCCATTATCCTAAGTGATCAAATCTAAACTTTGAAGTTTTATGCCACAATAAAATACAGTTCAGGTCACCCAGAGCAGAACATTAAGGGTTAATTCATTGACTACACAGAATAATCAATCACATCATTTTTCTATACACAATCCTCCCCAGGCTATGGCAGTTGCATGTCTCTGAAGGGTTAAAGCTTGTGAAGTGGGCAGTAGTTCTCTACTTTCTTTAAAGACTTCCTTGTAAAGGTTATTTTTCAATAGCAGATGAGAATGAAAGTAAAAGGAGAGAACTTTAGTGCATCCTTTCTCCCAACCCTGGCTGGTCATGCTTGAACAGTGAAGTCTCTAAAGTGAATGTTTTGACTCTGTCCTCCCTCAGAGGCAAGAGATAGGGGACTTGAGTAAAGCAGACTGCAGGGAGAATGAGAGACCCAGACAAATATCTGGGTCTTACTCAAAACACAGGCAGCAATCTGGCAGCAAATTTCTGTTTGAGGAGAGGTTTGACTTTTAAGTTTATTTCTTATATTTTATGACAGTGTAAAATACACACAGAAAAAAGTATAAGTGGCACTAATCTGCTGAACTCTTGGTGCAATGGCTTTTTACATACAAATATGCTATAGTAACAGTCTTACAGATCAAAACGGGGACCACTTATAGCACCCTAGAACACAAATTCCTATGGGCTACCTTCCTAGTCTATTCCCCACCTTGCTAACTGTCATTCTGACCTCTGTCACCATGCATCATATATGACTATTCCAGTTTAATACTTGCATTTCAGTTGCAGAATAAATAAAATGGACTCCCATGACTTTCTCCTCTCAACATAAAGTTTGAGGGATGAATTCATATTGTATTCTTTGGAAGCATTGTCCTTTTTATTTTTATCCCCACTGAGTAGTATTCTACTGTGTACAAAGCCCTCAGATGATTTATATGCATCAGTTTACATATGTTTGGGCTGTTTCCATTGTGCATAACTATGCTTGAAGGCATTATGGGTACTACTGTATTATGATGTGGTCATGTAAATTATTCTATGTATATTCGCAAATGGAATTGTTGGATGAGTAGGCAGACACGCAGTTAGCTTCCGTGTATAGAACTGTACAGTTTTCCAGGTAGCTGGACCACCATGAGATTATCCAGGTAGATATCTCCAGAATTCCTGAAACTTTGTGCTCACAATTCCACTGTTATAAGTAGGCTACCAATTGTTTTCAAATAATTAGATGTCTGTCACTGGATGACCTTGAACAAGTGGATTTAATAGGGGGTCACATCCTACTTTCCTCTCCTTGCCTCCAAAAAGGATCTGTCAGAGGGTGTTTTTACAGTTTAATATAGTGGGGCACTGAAGAACTAGTATCAGTCATCTCCAAATCCACCTTCCATGTCACAGCTACCCATCTGGGGCCTGAATAGGTTGACTGCATGGTTCTGGAGTCTCTACTCAATCTCCAGATCCTTCCCCCACCCCAACCCATTCCCTGTACCTCTTCTGCATTTCTTTCTGAGGAAACCTGGTGACTTTTGTTTTTTAATGAGGTGTTTTAAAGGATAGGTTTCCATGGAGGGATTTTTAGAGCAGAAGCCAGTTGTACGAGTTATTGTGCAGCTCCAGTGTGTGTGCTAAAACCGAGTTGGTTTACTTGATAGTGTTTGCCATTAGTGGTCCTCTTTATAGCATCCTGTTCAATGCTGCCCTTACCCTACAGTGTATGCCCAGATTCAGTCAGCATGAGAACTCACTCCCGTTCTAACAAATTCTCTAGGACTAGCCCTTCAGCGGGCTTCCCTACACTGCTTGGCTAGTGCAAACTCCCTTAGCCATTCTGGTCAGTTCTCCTAGCTTCAACAGGCTCTGAGGAGACAGTATTACTTAGATCCTTCTCACACACCTGAGATCTCTGAGATCCCAGCATTTTGAGACTCGGATCAAGACTTTCCAAAACCTTCAACTCCACCCTCCCCTGAGACGGGTGAGAATCGCCTTCCAGCGACTCCTTCAAAGTTACTCAAAAATATCTCTCGGAAAGCTCTTCTCTCTACGGGTGGGTATTGAAGTCCCAGTGTTGACTGTTAGGTCTAGGGGCTAGCGGGAGGAACCAAGTGCTAAGAGGCAGGACATTGGCCAGCCTGACACCTGTCTTGGGCGACCTCTGTGGCTGCAGTCTCCAACAGCTGGCAGCGGCCACTGCCTCAGCAGGGGCCCGCCAGGAGCGGAAGGAATTAAACGCCCGCCCATCTCATCAGACTTGGCCGCTCCCTCCTCCTCCTCCTCCTCCTCTCCCTCCCCCTGCTCGCTGCCTCCTCCTCCCGGTCCCCACAGACTCTGCCGCAGGACTCAGTGCCAGCTACGCTGGGAGCCAAGCTCGAGCTCAGAGCGCTCAGAGCACAGCGGGGCTGACGCCCAGGGCTTTCTCTGAGATGGCAGTGAAGTAAGGGGACCACTTGATAGACGCCAGGACCCTAGGCTGAGCTGGAGAACCTGCAGCTCTTCCAGGCGGGAACATGGGAGACCCGTCCTACAGCGAGAAGCCCCGTCTGCACTACGCGGTAAGTGAATGTCCCGACTGGTGAGGAGACGAAAGGGGGCGCCACTTGGCTGGCAAAGAGGATACTGTGTGGAAGTGATGGGATTCTTGGTTCTCAAATGTCTTTTGGCTCAGGATAGGGGTCGGGAATCGGGTGTGCCGAGTACCTCACCCTGGAGTGCCACCTGCTCCAGAACTAACTCAACCGTGCCCCTCAAAATCCCTTGAGTAAGAGTCTGTGCACTGAGTGTCCCTGTTCCTGTGACTTGAGCAGTGGTCACTTAGTCCACTACCTGGGGCTGAACCTCATTGCTACCTCGCTGTTTAGGACTAAAATGTAGGACTTCTGGGGCGTGGCTAGCCTTTGGTAAGATTTAATGGAAGGACTAGAATCGAGCTTGATAGAAATAAAGGCTGCCCACAGATCTGAATTCAGTGCAGTTGGTGAAGAAATGTCGCAGAGAGCTTTGAGTGCACCGAGTGTACTCTTTGGAAGGAGTTTGTGCATTTCCCTAGGAGTTTGCAAAGGGACAGAAGGTTGCCAACTATCTGCTTAATAAAAGGGAATACCAGGGAGTCCTCTTCTTTTACCTCATGGTGATCTGTCTTCTCTCTGTTGTCTTAAGTGTCCCACAAATATTTATTGGGGACTTATTTTGTGCTGAACATTGTGCTAGACGATGTAGGTACCCACCCCAGCATATGTGATAGACAGAAATCTCATTGAGCTTGTGTCCTTTGAAGGAGTCAAGGTTTCATGTTAATGGCTAACCAAACAAGATTCTAGATTAAGCTTTTTTTTTTTTTTTTTTTTTTTTTTTTTTTTTTTTTTGAGGAAGGAAAGAAGGCAAGAGGGAATTAAAGAGATATTTGACGAATGAGCTCTACTTCTGAAGATTGCCAGGAGGGGGACAGGCAGCAGGTTTTGGATATTTTATTTTCAACTTTGAGGATCAATAATTTTGAAATGAAACATCACTGTTGTTTTGTTGTCTGCTGGTTTGCTGAGCTTTCGTTGACATGCTTTTCAATGTTGAGATTGAACATTTGACTGTCAATTTGAAAAAATAAACTGGAGAGAAACAGACAAGACAGAGAGCTGACAAGTAAAAAAAAATCAATATTTATAGGAAGGCAAAGGCAGTTAGCTGTCTGAAATTCACATCTTCCCAATACACTCTCAATATTAAAACTATATATTTTTTTTATTTAAAGGAAGGATTTGATGTGGATATGAGTGGTAGGCTCAGAGGTACAGAAGCTCCCTGAGCTGGTCCTGGATCAGTCACTAGGGCAAATTGAGTACATCTTGAATGTCACTTTCTTCCACTGGAAAGGTGAGGCTCTGAGCTAGGAAACTGTTAAGTTTCTTTCCAAAGGCGAGGTTCAAGGAACATGAAACAGTTCTTTCTCTGGTTTAGCCATAGTTGTTTGTCTGGAAAAGTCATGTGACACTCTTGTTCAGTTACTGATGCTTGTTCGTTTCTGCAGAGACACTGGCGGCTCCGAGATTGACCTTTTAAAGTGCTCATAAGGCTAATCAGGTTTCTGCAATCGTTATTTGTGCTCTCTCGTCATCTAGCTTCCCCATAGTTTTCATATTTTGAGTTGTATCCTGGTGCCTTTTAATTTGTGACTACAGGTTGTTTTGAACCCCTACTTAGAGAGCAGGTAGGGGAGGAAAGGTAACAACTGGTTCCTTACTTACAAACCTATGTACCTATTCAATGAATGGCTATTCCCTCGATATGCAAATATATCAACACAGACCCCAAATTTTATATTGTTATTTTAATTCAGCTCTCTCCTAAAATAGTAAAGTCATGCTCAACCCCATAGTAATACATTTTCTCATAGGCTCTGAGTATTTGCTGGTAAACATCCCTTTGTACTACCATAGGCCTTCATGTACATATATTTTGTATTAAACTGGCAAGGGGAGCATTTTAGAAAGAATTTACTGGGAGAAATCAACTGGGCTCTAAATATTTCTATATATCCTTTATAATGATAAAGCAGTTGTGTTCAGCAGCTTCAAAAACATCATAGGTGGGAAAATGTTCTTTATAAAATACAACCTGTGGCCTTTCACATTAGCAAGACCATTAATGGCTTAAGATTCAGTGATGGACTCCATGTACCTTACTAATTTGAATTTTTAATAATTCTGTACTTGTTTTTGTCCTCCAGCTCAAATACTCTTGCTTTGCTCTATGTGGTTTGGCTGCATTATTGCTTTCCTGGAAAATAAGTCCTCTCTATGTGTCTTTACTGCCTCTTCATTCCCCAGAAATTAAAGCCATGAGGTAAATAGTTAATATGCTTTCTTCAGAGCTTTTTATTTCCTGTCCAAAGTGAGACTCCATATACTAAACAAGTGTTTACCATTTACTCACTCAGGGAGGAAAAACGTATGTGGAGTGTCTATTGTGTGTTAGGTATTTCAGCAATTTCCCCGACACAGGACACTTCATTTACCTCTTAAGATCTACTTTAAGCATCACTGAGAAAAATACATAAATGATAATAGCATCTATCAGGTACTTTTTTGTAGTATGGTACCACAATGCTTTTCTTTATCTTCACAGTAGAATGTGATAGCAGCTTATGTTTTTATTCAAAGTGTTCCTTCTGTGGTTTTCCCACATTCAGTTTTTGGCTATTTCATCATTCCAGCTGAGTGTTGTCCTTTATACCTCTTTGTGCCTTGATCAGATGTTGAGATGCTTGCTCTGGCTCCAAATTGAAGTCAGAATAAGGTATATCCAAAATGCATCTTTTCTTCTAACAGAGATGGGAGAAGATGACCTGTATTGTACATAGCTAGGAAGGATGTAGCAAGCAGTTGACGCATTGCAGAGAGGCTTAGGATATCAGCCATACCGGACTTAGTTTTGATGGAGTGTATAGGAAATAGAGTATAAGTAACAAGGATATAATTAATGAACAAAATGTTTTTGGCCACAATCTGGAGGAACTACAGCGTATCATAGCATCATCATACTTTATTCAAATTTCAATGTGATTAGACATGATCTGGGTCAATTTCAGACTTAAATCCAACTGATGGACTAGGCAGATTTTTTTTTCATCTCCTGATTAAAGAAATCCAAATGACAGGCAGGCATATTGAAAGTGATACAGCAATAGTTGGTGACAGAACCAAGACGTTACCCAGGTGCCCTGAATTGACAAAATTCTTCTGTGTCGTTTATGTAGTTGGGACAGTTAACCCCAATTATTTCTCTTTCCATCTCTATCTGTTCAGGTAATGATCTAACAACAAAATATGAGGCTTTTAGTAATTTATGATGTTTATTTGTATTGGCAAACCACATGGCCAAATATCGCCTTGATCTGACTAGTTTAGACAAAATACCAAATTTGAAATATCTCTCAAGCCGGATGGTGGTGGCGCACGCCTTTAATCCCAGCACTTGTGAGGCAGAGGCAGGCGGATTTCTGAGTTCGAGGCCATCCTGGTCTACAGAGTGAGTCCCAGGACAGCCAGGGCTACACAGAGAAACCCTGTCTTGAAAAACCAAAAAAAGAAAGAAAGAAGAAAGAAAGAAAGAAAAGAAAGAAAGAAAGAAAGAAAGAAAGAAAAAAAGAAAGAAGTATCTCTCAAAAGACATTAGAAAAAAATGTGTTTGAAAATTACTTCCCTGGCATTTCAGAGTTCTCTCCAAGTTTACTCTTCTTTTTTGGCCCCTTGACCTGTATTCCCCTTGAGCAAGACAAAGAAAGGCAGATGAAATGCTCAGTATAGTTAACATGAAAAGCCCCTTTTCTGTTTTATTGGTAAATAGAAAACTCTGTGGAGGATTGTATATATCTTGTCTCTGCTTTCATACCAGTAGCAAACACAGAGCTGGGAGTCCAGCAAGTGCTTGTTGAACATGGGTTGCTGGATAGGCTGCATGAATTCCGGTAGGTGAGACCTAATTTTAGTCATTCCAAGCCTCACATTCTCTTCCTTTTTACTCAGTAGACTTCTCTCAGTAGACTTCTCAGCAGCTTAGTTGCTGACCTCACTTCCTGTTTGGTATACTTGCTCCGCCATCTGTACTTTTGACCACAATCTTGTAATCAGATGTTGACTACGTCCAGTTCCACTTAACCAGTCCTAAGGAGCCCACCCAAAGGATTAAGTCCTTCACCTCATAGCGAGCCTTATCTTTACACAGAATGGTAAACATCTTAGTTCAAAATGTTCCACGGGGTCTCTCCAGAAACGTTCACTTTCCATAAACTTAGAACTAATTAGGGTTGCTTTATGATTCAATAATGTTGAATACAGGGTACTCTTTGATAATTCCAAAGATGGCAGAACCTGGGCTCCTTTACAGACAAGAATCAGTTATTATCCATCAGTGCTGCCAGTGAGGACAGCTAAGAAATGGAGTAGATATTACCATTTGCTTTTCATCTATCTCCAATCAACCAACCAAACAAACAAATAAAAAAAACGTCAACTTAGAAATAAACAAGAGGACACTAAATCTCCTTGACGAACACTCTTCTAATTATAAACATCCTTTCTAATCTCATGTCTTTCCAACTTGATTTTTTCTGTTATATTCTTTCTTGGATGGTGCCTCTTTAGTCTGGAAGCCCTACTTTTTAAAGAAGTCACACCTCCCATTTTCCTAATTTCTCATTAAGCATCACTGTTACTGTACAACCAGATTCCCATTGGGTGCTGTATAGTAAAGATATCAGCCAATCATTTTGAAACAGATACCACATGTTGCTTAAGTTTTTGCATTTTTGGAGGGCTGGACTTCTTCCATACTCTGATAACCCTATACTCAATGGATTTTATTTTCAAATTGGTTATAAGTATATGATCCAATCATAAGAATTCTTTGCTGTATTCTTGGTTCCTGTTTTCCCCTAGAGAGTTTCTAGACTCTGCCATCACAGAAAATAGTTGGGGACCATGTATTGAGAAGAATCCTTTAATAATAAAATGGTACAGTGAAATTTCAGTGCTTAAAGTTCTATCATCTGTTTCCATTACATGTAAAATAATATTCATCCTTGACCTTAACCATCTAAGTCCTCTTACATGATTTTCTCTGCTTCTTATCACCCTTCTCCAGTCTAGCTATAATCTTTTATGATCTACAAAGATCTACAAAACTGATCATTTTATTCCTGAAAAAGCCTTTTACTTGTCCTTTATGTCTAGAATGTTCTTTGTATGGCTCATTAGTCTGCATCCTTCACATTGTAGGGGAAAAAGGAGTCACCTTCCCTGATGACTTTCTTCAAAGTCTTTCTGACTGTACTCAGTTACCATTGATCATATTACATGAGCTTCTTCTTTAATTGCACTTGTTATTATATTTTATATTCAGCACTTATTTTTCTAAGCTGATGTGGAAGCTTGTTCGGGACAGGCATCCAAAATACAGTTCCCTTCATATCTTCACTGCCTGGAGTAGGCAGTGGCACAAGTTAGATTCTGTTTTTACATAGACTATAACAGGACTTTCCAAAGTTAACTCTTTGTTGGTTATTTAGTGGGTTAGGGTAGAGAGGACACTGGAAAAAATGCTCCCTTCATATTTACCCAATTCTCCTAAATGAGCATCTCAAGAACCAGACTTGAAATTAATACTCAGAAAAGATTTAGGGGTGACTCTGGTATCAACCATGTTTGTAACTATTGATACTAACTCACTTAGCTCACCACTTACTACTGAAGCAAGTAAGAATTCAAATCTGTTAAAAGCTGGAACTCAAGATCAAGGTAACTCTAGACAGTACAATGTTATAATTAATGTAACGTCTGGTTGAAGAGCCTACTGCTCATTTCAGTCAAACCCTCTAACAATATTGGAGACATAGAAATGCTCCTTTCTCTACATATTGTGGACTACTAATATATCCCTCAGTTTTTATTTTAATTTATGTCAGTAGTTCTCTAAGAGGGGGCTAAATAATGTCTCAAGGCATTTTTTTTTTGGTCACTACTAGCAGGAGTTACTCTTGGCATGTAATTTGTAGAGATGTGAGGTATAGGTATGCATCCTACGATGCATAGCACTTGCCTAGTTCCAAGTGTCAATTCTGCTGAGGACCTGAAGCCCCGGCTAAGATGTTCTTTTATAAAAATCAAAGATTTTTATGTATTAATGTGTTTGGAGAACCATTTTGTATGACATACCTCAAAATATCTGCAGGTTTCTCTGCTTTTTAGTAGACAGTATTGACAAAATGAAAGATAGACTTGGTGGGCTAGATGCAGTCACAAGTATATACAGCATATTTTATGCCTTGAAGGGCTGATACTGAAAATAGTATTGTCATAATAGATGTCTTGACACAATGGGACTTTTGCTTTTCAATTTCTCAGTGCTAATGTTCTTCCAGATCCTGGGATTAAAACATGTTTTCTGTAGCTATCTTCTTTATGTATTAACATCTTATCAGCCTTACCTGGTATGCTGCCTCTGTTTGGACTTAGAGGAGTATCAATTGCTAAAATTTGATAAGTCTGTGCCTAAAATTTGAAGGTATAATTCTGAAAAGATGTGAAGCATTCTCAGAAAACCTTCATTGATGGACCACAGACCTGCAACAGTCTGAAAACAAGAAGTGAGGTTCTTTTGTTTCACTGACCGGGGCTGTGCTGCAGACCATTTTCTATGAACTATAGCAAGAGGCACGGAAAGGAACAAAAGGATGGAGGAGGGAGACTGGCTTCCAAATCTTCTTCCTCAATCTCATCTCGACAACCACAGGCTACCCCGTGGTTGGTGATTTATCTTTTCTACCATTGAGATGATTCTAGGGAACTTTTCTAAACCCCTGGACGTATCACTTAATGATAATTAGCATGACTTGTTTTATGCTGTAAGCACCTAAATGATTGGACAAGTAACAAATCAAGTTACTAGCAACTTGTTGAATTTTGCATTGCAGTCACCAGTTTTCCAAGCACACATTGTCTCTTGTAACAAATAGGACAAAAGAAACAAGGACTGTTTGTGTGTATGTATATTATGTATATGTATATGTATATGTATATGTATATGTAAGTATATATATATATATATGCTTCTCTATGAAAGTGAAGGCAGGTTACTTTGCTGCGAATGTGGTATAGTAGGCTGCCACTCCACCCACTGAGTTATATTCATAGCACTTTATATGAATAAAGGATATGGCATACTACCAGGAATATGACCAGTTCAAATATGATCTGTGTTCACTTAAATAAGGTTTGACTTCTGCTTTTCTTAAAAAGGTGTCATGACCCTTTGAAATAATCCTTCAGGGTTTCCGTTCCCTCTTCACTGACATATTCTTAGAACTTTCCAATTAACAAATTATAATAAAATGTGAGCATTTGGGGTGTCAACTAAACTAGATTTCTAACAAGAATTTTTCAGAATTTGGAGGAAAATTGCTATGGGAACACCAACAGAACTTTTGAAGATTAAGTATAACAATGTTTTTTAATGACCCCTTTGCACAGTTGACCGAAGTATCAGGAAAAGAAATTGCCTAAGTCAGTACAAGTAATAAAACAACTAAAGGCATCTTGTTGGAGAGTGGCTGGCTCTGTTACCTGAGCAACCTTGTGTTTGGTGGGCTCTGCTTCATTCAGCCACAAAGCCCTGTACAGCACCGTAGATCCCTATTATGGTGGTACCAATTTAGCTACACCCACCAAGTAATACAACTGTAGTAGAGAGATGGAATGTTGAGGTTGCAGAATAATTTGAAACTGTGGCACTCAGTGTTATTTCTGTATGTACGGATATGACTTTCAGTAGCCTACTAGGTGCTATGATTTTGGTGTTGATGGTCCAAACAAAATGTAAAATGATGGTCTGAATAAAAAAGTCTTGACTTTTGTTTAAAAAAAAAAAGTCATTCTTTCTCCTTAAGCTATTGAATCATAGAGGAAATTATAGTGTTAAGATCCAAACAAAAAGGAACTCAGAATGCTTAAGTTGAGGAGTGAACTATTTTTGACATGTTGGCAGATGTGAAGCAGGCAATGAAGGGTGGCAAGGCACTCAATGATTAGCTATGTGGAACTCTTGTCATGAAAGGAACAGCAGTATGAGAACCAATGACCCTTAGCGCTGATTGGAAGGATAGTAGCAATGCACAAAGAAAAATATGAAGAAGGAAAAGCAGAGTGTAACAATCCATCCATCCTCTGACACCTGGGTTTTAGTTTTCCTATATCCTTCTAGAACCCAGCCCAAACATTCTACTAAGATAAGTGTGCAAGGAAGAGCCCTGCACACAGAGAATAGATGTTTTGTTTTGTTAGAATGTTTAAACTATTATGCAAACTCTACTTGCTGTACTATTATCCCAGTAAGTAGTCATTATGGAATCTAATATTCACTTAGCATATATATATAAATATATAATTTAATATATATATGGTGTGTGTGTGTGTGTGTGTGTGGTGTGTGTGTGTGGTTCATCTGCTTTTTAGTAGACAGAATTGACAAAAGAAAGATTAGACTTGGTGGTCTAAGATGAGTCCAGTCACAAGATATAAACAGCATATTTTATGCCTTGAAGGGCTGATACTGAAAATAGCTATTGTCAAATAAATTAGGAAAAATTTTTTTTTTCTTGGGGTCCCCCCCAAACCCCCGCCCCTTGCGACGACATTTCTGGCTTTTCTGCTATTTCAATATCTCAGTGCTCAATGTACTATCCCAGATCCTGGATTAAAACATGTTTTCTGTAGCTATCTCATTATGTATTAACATCTTATCACCCTTACCTCTGGAATGCCTGCCTTCTGTTGACTTAGAGGAGTATCAATAGCTAAAATTTTAGACATAAGTCTGTGTCACTAAAATTGAAAGTTATAAATTTCTGAAGACAAATGATTTGAAGCATTCTCAGAAAACCTTCATTGAATGGACCACAGACATGCAACAGCTGAAACAAGAAGTGAAGGTTCTTTCTTGTTTCACCTGACCGGGGCTGTAGCTGGCGCAGACCATATACTATGACTTAGCAGAGCACGGAAAGGAACAAAAAGGATTGGAGACGGAGACTGGCTTCCAAATCTTCTTCCTCAATCTCATCACGACAAACCCACAAGGCTCCCAACCCCGTGGTTGGTGAATTAGCTCCTTTTCTACCATTGAGATGATTCAGGAACTTTCATCTAAACCCCTGGACCGTACCACTTAAATGATAATTAGCAAGACTTGTTTATCTCTGTAACACCTAAATGATTGGTACAAGTAACAAATCCAGTTACTACAACGTGTTGAATTTTTGCATTGCAGATCACCAGTTTTTCCCAACACACATTGTCGTCATGTAAACAAATAGGACAAAAGAAACAAGACTGTTGTGTGTATGTATAGGTATATTTATATGTATATGTATAAGTATATGTATATGTATATATATATAATATATTCTTTCTTCTATGACAGTGAAGGCCCGGTTACTATGCTCGCGATGTGGTATAGAGAATGCTCCACTCCACCCACTGAGTTATATTCATAGCACTTTATATGAATCGAAGAGGAAATGGCATACTTACCAGGGAATATGCCAAGTTCAAATATGACTGTGTTTCACTTAAATTAGGTTTTGACTATCTGCTGTTTCATTAAAAAGGTGTCCATGACCTTTGAATAATCCCTTCAGGGTTTCGATCCCAGTCTTCACTGACATATTTCTTAGAACTTCCAATTAACAAATTAAAATAAAAGTGTGAAGCATCCCGGTTGGGGTGTCAACGAAACTAGATTCTACTAACAAAATTTTTTCAGAATTGGAGAAAATTGCTATGGGAACACCAACAGGAACTTTTTTGAGGAAGAGTAAGTATAACAATGTTTTTTTAAATGACCCCTTTGCACAGTTGACCGAAGTATTCAGGAAAAGAAATTGCCTAAAGTCAGTCAACAAGTAATAAAACAACTAAAGCATCATTGTTGGCGAGATGTCTGGCTGGCTCTGTTACCTGAGCAATCCTTGTGTTGGTGGGCTCTGCTGTCATTCAGCCACAAAGCCTTACAGCACCGTAGATCCCTATTATGGTGGTACCAATTTAGCTACACCCCCCTAAATAACAACTGAAGTAGAGAGAAGAATTGTTGAGGTTGGCAGAATAAATTTGAAACTGTGGCTACTCAGGTGTTATTTCTGTAATGTAATGGATATGACTTTCAGTAGCCACTAGGTGCTATGATTTTGGTGTGTTTGATTGGATCCAAACAAAATGTAAAATGATGGTCTGAATAAAAAAGTCTGACTTTGTTTAAAAAAAAAAAGTCATTCTATCTACCTTTAAGGCTATTGAATCATAGAGGAAAAATATAAGTGTTATCCAAACAAAAAGGAAACTCATAAATGCTTAAGTTTGAGGAGTGCACTATTTTTGGACAAGTTGGCAGATGTAGAAGCAGAGGCAATGAAGGGTGGCAAGGCACACTATGATTAGCTATGTGGAACTCACTTGTCATGAAAGAACACAGTTATATAACGGAACCCCAATGACTCCTTAGCGCTGGATTGGAAGGATAGTACAATAGCACAAAGACAAAAATATAAATAAGAAGTGAAAAAGCAGAGTGTAAACAATCCATGCCATCCTCATACACTCTAGGGTTTTCGTTTTCCTATATCCTTCTAGAACCCAGCCCAAACATTCTCCTAAGGAATAAGGTCATCAGTGCAAGGACGGAGAGGGCCTGCACACAGAGAATAGATGTTTTGTTTGTTCGCGATGTTAGAACTCTATCAAACCTACTTGCTCTGTACTAATAATTCCCATAAGTAGTCATTATGGAATCAATAACTCTCACTATAGCATATATCATATATAATATATATATATATATATATATTTATATATATATATATATATGTGTGTGTGTGTGTGGTAGTTGTGTGTTGTGTGTGTGTGTGTGTGTGTTTGTGTAACTTAGATAAGAACACATCAAGAGTGCTCTGATCAAATTTTATTTTATATAAACTAAACTTAATGGAAACAGTTTCCTTCTAACTCATGACACTAGTCTAATGAATTTCTGTTTTCTAAACAGTGAAAAATAAAGAATTCGAAAATTTAGCCACTTTCAGATTGAGAAGTAAGTTTTAGCTTTAACTTTAAAGTACTTGTTACTTATGTCTTCCAGTTATGGACAGCGTATGCACAAAGACTGCAATTGACCCCCTTGTAAAAGCCCCAGTTAATTTGGCAAACTGAAATTACAATTCTGAGATCTTTTAACCTCATTCTTGTGAGCTGGCTTTTTCATTTTGTAAACGATTTTTCTATTAACTGTGACTAGATTTTTTTTTGTTCCAACCATGTATCAGCCAGGGAGCTGACAGGCTGATATGAAGACTGTAAAATTAAACCACCAAATGATCAGTTAGTCCGATAGCTAATGTACTCAATATTTCTCAGAATAAGAAAAAAACCAAAACGTGCCGCGCAAATGCTCCAAAAAGGGCAGGAGAGGGTCAAGTATCTTAACTATCACACATATGACAATAAAATTTCTTGAGATTCCCATCTTACCATATTCAGATGGCTTATCATCACAACACAAGCAACTGAAAGTGCAAATACCAACAAAAACGTTCATGAGGCTTGTGGGGGAAAAACAACAGTTATGACTTCCATGGTAAATAAACTGTGGCACAGTCACGTGGGAACTGCATGAAGCCTTCTTAAAAAGAAGTAAAGAAAAACAAAAGACAAAAACACTAGAAGTACTATGTGACCCAACTATGAGCACTCACTAAGGAATACACCAAACAGTCTACACTGACATAGCAGTAGACACTTGCACATTATGCTTCTTGCCTGTACCATGCAACAATAAGTCAGAATGGATAAAAGATGAGTACACATACACAAGGAATAATTATGCAGCTCCAAAAAAACAAATCATAAAAATACTCAGGAAAATGGCTATATAAGTATATGTCAGCTCAAATTAAAAAACAAATAGCTTGAAACACACACACTACGCACATATAATGCTAAGTGATATTAGATTCCCTAATGAATACTTACTGATATATATATATATATATATAATATATATATTTATATACCCAGTAACTGTATATAAGAAAACTATAAATGAATATATAATATATTGTATATATATATATATATAATATGATATCTTTCACGCTTCTAAGTGTTTGCTTATTTGAAAAACAGACAAACATTGGAACATAGAAGAGGCAGAGGCCAAACCATGGACGGTCTCATGACCTTCTGTTTTACTTACCACTTGTAGCATATGCCTACGTATAACTTGATACTATGCATTACTGTCAAAGAAGAATCAATAGTTTAAATGTCTTTATCTTTTTAGGAATATTAGTTTACGGTAGTAATGATAATTGCCAATATTTTGTTGAGTACTTATCCATGAAAAATGAACAGCCTACCTATATCATTTCACTAAGATCCTTTAAAAGATGCCTCTATAATTTATGCCTGAACTCTCTCTTATAAATGGGCACCTCTTAAATGATTTTCCTCCATACTTTCCCATACTGGCAACTACCTGAACCCCATTGTTCATTGATCAGAAACGCAGGGGAAAGAAAGCAAGTTGATAAGAGGTAAGTCAGTAATTTTGTGTTCTAGTTAACAGACCACCACAATTACCACCAGACCACCACCAACCACCAGAATAAATAACATTCAGTGTGATACATTTGGCTAACTGTTGTGATATTATAATTCACACCGAGCAAAGTTGATTTTTGATTGAAGCCGGCAGAATTTAACCCTTCTTAAATGCTTCTCTGTCTCTCTGTCTCTGTCCTCTCTGTCTCTCCTCTCTCTCTTAGTCCTCTCTCTCTCTCTCTCTCTCCCGTCTTTTCTTCTCTCTCTCTCTCTCTTCTCTTCCTCTCTCTCATCTCGTCTTCTCTTCCACTCTCTTATGTGACTGTTTAATAGAACATTCCATTCAGAAAAGATACCAGCACAGTATGGTTGAACTCTCGGCCACCTGAAAAGGTACATGTGAACTGGCAGTGTTCTCTTCATCAGAGTGTCCAAAGTTTTCATGAACACAGGGATAACCATAGAAAGCCCCCTTGTGACATTTGCAGTGGCTCAGGTAGCACAGTAGTCATAAAGCAAACACTGGCATTCATGAATCCATGCATACTTATTCACATGGTTTAAACGTAGGGTAGTTTCAATAGACCTCTCTTCGGGAAAAGATGACCCTTATCAAAGATTAACGCAGCGTTAAAAACCTCGTAATCTGCTGTTTTTTTTTTTTTCTTCAGGATGGCTGCAGAATGCAATCTATCAATTAGGAACACAGCTATAAAGACTTCCTGCATTTTATTTGGTTCCCCACCATTTTTTTTTTTCTATAAAAGGTGTCACAAGTGCTTGATGATCGACTGATTATCCACAAACATAGCACACTTTATACTTCAGTTAGAGAAGTTTCGCTAATGATTTTCTTTGATGCTATATGAGAAAGGAGATTAAGTTTTACACTCTAACATATAAAACAAGCCTCCTCCTTTTAGTAGAGGTAGGCAACTAACACTACACAATCACTGGACATTCTGCCTAAGAACTCATAACATGGATAGCACATATTTGTAAAGTCTACAGTAGAGAACTAATAGACTCTTCTTAAGATCCTACAGACATATAGATTTGAAAACAATGGTATCTTCTAGACAGCTGCTTCTCATCCATGTAACCTAGACAACCCTTTAATCCATTCCTCATATAATGGTGACCTGGAAAATTAGTTGCATTGCTACTTCATAACATGTAAATTTTGCTACTGGTTGTTAATTGTATGTAAATATCTATGTTTTTCCTGTGCTTAGTTGACTTATTGCGATACGTGAAAGATCATTGGAACCATCGTAGGGGTCATTGACTCAGAGCGAGCGTTCAAGAAAACGCAACTGCGTTCTAGGCAACTCTCTTAGTACATATTCTATTTTATGCAGTACCAATATAAAGGATTGGTGAGGTCAATTACTATATGTCTTATTTTATGCTAGAACAATTTTGTGTGGGATAAATGTATAGAGTTATGTTTGTAATCAGGTAACTTATTATCAATCCTAATGGACTTTGACAGACTACTCTGACCCGTACATGGTATAATATAACACACCATACAATATCAATTCATAAGGATGCTAGATGAGTCTCACTCATGTCGCTGCGCTTTACCTAGGCAGAACTCCGCTGTTAGCGCTATGAGCGTCCAGAAGTAAGTCCCCGAAAACATGGCTCTTTTGATTCCCGTTCCATGTGTAATCCACTGGAGTTCAGGATGTGGAATGATATCTATCTAGGAGAGACACATGAATTACAACAACAGAAACACAAGTAGAATCAATCGTAATACTCTCAAGCTATATTGCAGTTTAGCAACATTGGTACATCTTCCCTTACTTCTTCAGGCCAGACAAAACACATCTACAAGGTTACTGACTATCTTGTGTAGGAGAATGTTTTCCTTCAGATGTGGCTGCAGGAAAGGTGAGGAGGAATAAAGTTTCAAGAAATGATAGGATGCACTCACTACACACAACACACACCGAGAGCACGAGAAGAGAAAAGGAGGAGAGAGAGAGAGAGAGAGAAGAGAGAGATGCTTATCTAAATTACTGAGAGCACTAAATGGTTTTTTAAAAAGATAGGAAATATATCAATTTCCATTTTTTTTCTTTCCAATTTTGGTCAGTTAATTCTTTCACAAGAAGGTAAATTTGGTTTACTATTACATTGAGATATCTAGTTACCCTAAGCCTGCAGCAATAGGATAGTAATAACATTTAAAAAAATCCAAACACCAGGCACTCAAAACCCACACAGCACAACCATTCGTCTATGTGTTTAAGCAGAATATCTGCCTTACAGTCTCTTTTAGTCCCCTGATTTTCTTTGAGTGTCTCTTTAGTAAGCTCTATTTTACAACTAGCAAAAGGGAGGTTAGTCACTAATACTCCGCTCTGGATGAACTTACATACAAATTCTCATTTTACTTGAGTGCTGTCCCTACTATCTATCTATTCATATCTCGATCTATCTAACTATCTTCAACATCATCATTAATACTATACATACCATAAACGTAACTTAATCATTCTATTCTCATTACACATCCATCTATATTTCTCTATAGGAGCAATTGAGATGGCGAGACCTCCGATGGTGTAGCTTACATCTGCTCTGGAAATCCACAATCTGATCTTAGTCCCTTTCAAATTCTTTGACACACCTCTTCTGCCTCTGCCTCAATACCCAGCGTAGCGTACTAGAACTTACCAGATTTGACAATACAGCTTAGTTTAAGAACGGTCTTTCTTCTTTTAAATATATAATTTAGTTTTTTATTTGAATGTGTATGAGTGTTTTGCTTGCATGCATGGCTGCTAAACATCCAATCATGTGTAGTACGCCATGGAGGTACAGGATAGGGGTCAGATACTTTAGGAACAAAACTGGAGTAGACAACAGTTAGTGAAAATATATCTGGGTATGCTGTAAATTGCAAAACCTGGTCCACCATGAAAGCGAATTCTTATAACTTCTGAGCCAGAGCTCGTAACATCGACCCCCTCAAAATTTATTCTTCAGTTGCAAAACAAAATGTGGCTTATGCTTGACATACAATATGTCCTTTAAATATGTCCTGCCTTCCTCTAGGAATGATAACATTGAAAGCAACACGAGCTACTGACCTAAACTTTGTATACTTATAATAAGAACAGTGCGTCTTATCTGTCTTAACAGTTTTCAAACTATCCAAAATATGCTTTTTTCTTCTCATTAGAACTAACCAATAAAAATTTTATATACAAATAACACTTCTCTTGGTTAACATGAAAATTTGTGTCACTTTGACCAAACAACCTCCCAGAGATTTTTCTATTTTATTACATCTATTTATTACGTGTCACTAGCATTTTTTATAACCTTAGGTCGATTTTAAAATCTAGAAGTAGTTACAAATGATATAGATTTTACAATTGAAAAAGCGTATAATTTTAAAATGACTATTTACTATCCAAGCCTGAATGTGAATGCAATAAGGTAAATTAAAATAAAATAATACATAAAAATCTCTTGTTTCATAAGAGAAGAAAATTTGTACTTGTCTTCCTTCATCATAGTCAATTTAATTGCACACCTGCCAGTTAAATGCCTTTCTCGTAGTTTGCTCTGCGAATAGCTACTCACACATTAGGTTATTAATCTGGAATAGGGGGGTCACGAACTAGCGCTGGACTGGTCTAGACCACTGGCCTCCTTCATGGGTAACGTCTTGTGAACTACGAATACATTTTACATTTTTGTTACTATATTTACCATTTTATATGTATGTGGTGTAATTGCTTGCATGTCTATAAACCATTGTGTGCCTATTGTTTGAGGAAGACATATTCCCTGGAACTGGCTGTTACCAGATCGATTTGAGAGTCCATATGGATGCTGAGAATTAAACCTGGTCTCTCTAATAGAGCGAACCAATGCTCTTAATCGGTCGATGTCATCTCTCCAGACCAAGTTTTTACAACTTTTACATGGTGAAAAAGAATCAAATATTACAGTCATGCGCAAGAGTACATAGTATATTTATTTTTGGAGTCTATAAATAAAGTTTTATTAGACCCACCACACTGGTTCATTTACATATTGTCCTGTGAGGCTGCAACGCAACTTGAATATATCTATCTAGCGCTCTTTAGTGCATAAGTTTTATTTCTATCATAAATTACAATAGACTCAGTAGACAGGTTCTAAAGTTATGTAAGTACAAGTACAAAATAAGGCCATACTTGCTTTAAAGATAATGCATACACACCACACACACACACACACACACACCACACACACAATCACAGGTTGAAGAATAAGAATCTAATCTCCCTTCCTTAAATTTCTATATCACTGATAAATCCTGTAGATTTAAGATAAAAATAGTAAATTTTTAAAAATTAAAATCAAGATTTGCCATGGTGTACATGCATTTCATCTCTAGTCAGTTTAGAAGGCCTTGAGGCAGAAAAAAATGTCTATAATATTCAAGACAGCCAGATCTACACAGCACAGTACCATGCTAGTCAGGGTTATACAGGAATTCTTTGTCTCAAGAAAAAACCAACCAACCAACCAACCACCAACAAGCAAAACCCTACTTTGGCCTAGGGCTTCCCATGGCTAAGAGTTGCATCGTTCTACAAGGAGACACCTGAGTTGGGTCCTTGTACCCAAACCTGGCCACAACAGTCCAGTAATCCAGGAGGCTCCAATGCCCCCCACACCGTGGGCCTTCTTCTGCATCTGTGTGCAACTTGCATTCAAATGCACCTTGAACACTGAAATACACACATGATAATACATTTAAAAATAAAAGTTTTAAAGACACATTGTACATTAAAACACATAAAACTTTTACAAACTCATTTTTAGGTACTACAAAGGCAACTCTTTTTGAACTGAAATCCTAGAGATTTATAGAATTTATAAATGCCACTATTGGTTTATATAATAAATAAAAATATAGTATATATATAATAATATATATATATATAATATATTACCATGATTGTTCTTGTTTATAATAGTATACACAAAAGACTCCTTAAATAGAGTGGAGTTACTATAAAGTTTAAATCAGAATTGATCCATAAAAGAAACTGACGACAGGTAACAGAAACAATTGCTACAATTCTTTCAAAAACCTGCAACTTCACATAAAAACAAACTTGACTTAAAAATTCAATGTAGCGTAGAGTATTGCAGTAGAATTTTTTATTCTCATAGCTCACATAGGTAAATATTCCTAGCAAATAATTTTCTAAGGTTGCTGTTTTTCATCTTCTGTCAAAGAGGAGGAATAATCCTTGAGAACTGTCATTCTTTTGTTGATTTAGAAGGTCAGTCTTCCTGTTTAAATGAAAAAATAAAAAAAAAGAAAAAAAAATACAAAAAATATTTAGACACGCATAACAACGTCCACATTTGATGTTAACATCAATATATCCATAGCTTCTCTAAGAGAGAGAGATTATAAAGGAGGCTTCTAAGCTCACTATATAACACACCAATTGATCTGTGCTTCAACCCCTGCATAACAAGCTTAGCAGAGCAGCTTTGCCCCAGACTAGATGAGAGTTGTGTAAGTGAGCATCATGGTCCCTTGCCAGGACAGCCTTGTTTTGCCAAGGGATGTGGGCCTGTTCTTTCACTGTGTTGCTGTTTCTTTAACTTTTGCTGACTATATTTCACATTCCTGGTGACCCCTTTGAATGCGGAGGAGTCCTTAACAGCTTTTGCTCTACAACATATGCCCCCATGCAATCATTTCCTGCAGTCTTGCGCCTTCTAGATCTCAGCAGCTTACCTGATAAACTCACCATTGGCAGTCTTACTAAGAAGAATCCTCCTTAGGCTCATAGTTTAGTTTCCCAAGTTGTTAAAGCATAATGACCATGAGAACTGTTCACCCTAGACTATGTATGCTGGACCTGACTGGAATTCTCTTGGATTCCAAAGCAAGGGCTCGGTGAGGGCCTGCAACCAGGGAACAAGAAAAAATGGCCCCTAGATGGGTGGGGATTCAATGACCCTAGAGGCGGAAAATTCCAGTTGCGAAAATAGAAACCAGGTCATCACCCTTGTGAGAACTCATAGACATGTCTCCACTTGAAACTGCCAACCTGATGGTTTGTGAAGTTGCGTCTCAGAGAAGTCTGTTGAATGTTCTAGAAAAGGGTTTTGTTTTCAGTAATGGTATTGGTGGTTTCAAACCCGAACTGAAATCACATTTTAAACTCCTTCCACAGTGTGGCATTCAGCAAGTAATTGAGGAAATGACTCAATTTTTCATGTATGTCAATGCTGTCATAGTTTATGTAAAGATCAGAAGAGAGACAATTGGAGCACATAGTATTATTCTCTTTCTAGAAATATAGTATTGACGAGTTGTATGTAACACACACACAGAAGTAAAGAGACAGAGACTTCTCAAACAGGAGAGACAGAGAGTGTAAAAAAAAAATTGACGGGAAGTAAATCACTTCCAATATACCATTACAAGCATGTTTCTCTCTATCTAGATTATTAAGGGCAAAATGGCTATTTTTGTGGAAGTGACATACTATACAAATCCTTCATTAACTCAACAAAAAAGATCGTCAATTGATACCTGTTCTAAAAGTAGACCAAGCTTTTAATATCTTTACCTAAGTATTTTAAAGGTTGTAAAAACAAAAATAATAGTTAAAAACATGCCTAGAATGAGTTAATCCTAGGAGGACTGGTGGAGTATTATGACTAGCAGACACAATTCAGGAGTACCAGGACAGAGTGTTTGCTTTCTAGGGCCCTTGAAAACCTGGTGGAACCGTATGTCATGGAGGAAATTTAAGTTCTTTGCGTAGCCTTGGTGCCACTTAAGGGTGATTAAAGCTGTCCTAGATGTATTGATTAACACAAAGAAAAGAAGGAAATGTGCATTCATAAAAGGATTTTGAGGTTTGTGAAGTGAGGTCTCCAATAGAGCATAAATTAGAATTTTGAAGCTTATCTGTGAGACAAAGTGCTGAGTTGGTGTGCCCCAACACTTCAAGTATCCATATCTGAGGTGAAACAATGATTTCTCAGAACTGTTTTTGAAACCTCAATCAGAAACTAAAAACACCTTAATGTAGAAAAATAGACTCTGTTAATAGAGATACTATTTTGATATGAATATTGTATTCAGTGGTGAAAATTATGTTTTCTGTAAATATTAGTGATGTACAGTATTTTCATGGCAGTCGGGCCTGGGTTTAGGTAATGGGATACTCAAGAATGTTACTGTGGAGATGAAATGTCCTAAAACTGGATACTGTTGCAAAGGCAATTTAATAGGTGAAGTTTGTCCCATTAAAAATTGAAACATCAAATTGTATTTACTGGATGTATTAATAGGAAACATCAATATGTCTAACAAGAAGTAAAGGAGAGGAAAAGGGAGAGTAGATTGTATAGTATGGCAACAACAATACACCAACAAACCGATCTTATCTTATAATATTTTAAGTCGACACTAATCTGCTAGAAAATAGGTACTAGAAATAAAGTGTCAAAATTTAATCTTCTCACTTAATATATTAACAAACAATATATCCCTTTCCTTCCTCTTTTAACACTCTCTTATGAAAAAAACATAAATTATAAAATGAGAGAAAACATGTTGTGAAAAGTATTCAGGTTTGCAGCGATCTGAGCAATCCACCCATTCTGAGGTTAATCAAACAAACAACGAAACATTGCAACTGAAATAGAACACCAGCCTTCTATAAAAGTTCACTTTGTAAAATCCAATTCAGAGAGACATCTTACAACCAAAAGGATTTTGGGTCTACATGATTTGAACAAAAAGTGTTTTAAAAATGAATATACTTATGTTTTTCCCCAATTTGATAACTTTCTGAAAGCATGAACTGTAAGCCTTAAGATTGATTTAACTATTCTAAATGCATGTGTTTGTATATGCCATTTGTTTACATTTATGTATGTTTGTGCCAATAATACATAACATGTATACGGACACTTAGGGCCTTCCCCTATCAATGTGTAGGAGCCTGTTGACGACACAGCCAATATCCCGATATTCAATAAAATAAAGTCCTAGCAACAGGGTCCATGATCTCATGTCCTTTCCTGACCTTTTAACGATTGGCACATTTTGGCTTTTAGAATCTTATGACATTATACAGTTTCTCTTACGGTCCGTAAATATCTTATTTCCCTGTATATTTAAAAGAGAATTTGTTTTCTTCTGAAAACAGAACTATAAATTACATTGTTCTTGTTTTTTTTAGTTTTTTTTAGTTTCCTTTTTCCTTATAACTTCTATCACAGTGCTAATAAACCATCATTCTAGTACTTTTTTAATTTGCTTTCCTTCTTTTTTCTTTCTAATTTCCAACTTTACCATTTTCCCCTTCACAATGTCCAAGTGATCAGCTCTGTGGTTCCATTTATAGGATTTGTATTTCATAACAAATTAGTAATACTGCCTTCTGATAATTAGGAAGTGTGTCCAATAGCTATGAGGAATATGGGTGCTCGTTGATCCAACCATCAACACAGCAAAATCACAATAGTTGAGAATACACTTTCATATCTCTGTCAATCCATAGGTAATGAATCATCCTTTTTAACAGCTGTATTGAGAAGATAATTCCCAAACAATACAATTCATTGATGTATTCATCGTACAATACAGTAATATTTCAGAACGTATATTCAGTGTAAAGAAACTATACCAACTGACAATAAAACTTTTAGTCGTACATTTTTTTAAAACAACCTTCCTCAAAGTAACTTAACAACCATACTATTGGGCCAGGTCATTATCATCTCATCTCCATGATGAACTAAGTAAGCCCTAGTCACATCCTGCAGAGCCATAGAAAAATAATACGTTTGCTTATTAGCCTCTCAACTACACTCACTGCTAATAATGGTAATTAATAATAAAAATGAGCCAGTACGAAATATTCAACACATTTATACCCTGAATCACGTTTCGATTCCCTCCAGAAATGACATCTTTTTCCGTTAGAGAATGACTACATGTTTTGATCTATGAGCTATTAGGAGGTGCAGAGAATTGATTTATCCCTCTCTATATGGTTATGGCCAGGTACTTTGCGCTTGAAATTTACACATTTAATGGAGCGAACGACTAATAAAAGAGGAAGAGGGTGGTCGCCAACATGATTAGTTCGACTGCATCTACGGAAAAGGAGAAAATGATGAAGGCGTTGGAAATTGCAGATGGAGGTATGGAGAAAAGCGTAACGAAGTGACAGTCTAGCAAAGTAGACAAAGTCCGCCCACATTAGCCGAAACAAACACCAACACGCCAACAACAAGCAACCAATCTACTCATACCACAACACACAAAACACCAAGCCTACAACCACCCACCAACAAACACCAACCAACATAAACTTGATAACAATTTTGAGACCACACAAACCACTACCCCCAATCAACACAATAGCCTCCAACAAACAACACCAAAATAGCACACAACACAAACCATCACAACATACACCACCAAAAGCCAAACCACCACATATCCCACACAACATGACACCTCCAACCCTACCAAACCCAACACAAATACAACATCAAAACAACCACCCCCGAAACAACGCATATCACCCCACCAAAAATCAACCACACTCCACAACAAACCCAAACCACCCAGATTCACTCACCCATACCCCACACTCTACACCACACACCCACTCAACCCAAACAAAAACATACAAATACTCACATCACCAAAAATCCAAGATACCCCTACACTATCAAAACCATCTCGCACCACACGCATAAAATACAACACATCCACCACAACCAAAAAACTACACACACCAAACTCATAGCACCAGAAAACACAAACAAACACAATCACACAACAACCAACAATCACAAACAGATCACACCACACACCACCCCATCTTCTAAACACAAATCACCAAACAAAACATCAAACAAACCGGAACCAAACACCCAACTACCAACAAACCACAATAACTAACAAGACCCCATACCTCACATTACCATCACAAACCACAACAAAAATACCCAACCACACACCCCCCAACCATCACAACGCGTAGACTAAGCGAACCCCAAACAAAACACTCAACCCACCAACCAACCAAAATCCAAGCACCAAACCATCTCATCACCACCCAACAATACAAGTTAGACCAAAACCCCACACCAAAACAAACCAAAACGAAAAGACCAACGTAACCACCACCCACTACGGCATCAACACAACACCTTCCCGCATCCATCAAGCACACAACACATACACCTATACGACTAACAACACCCCAATCACAATATCAAACAACTTTATCTTATCATTGATAACTAATAAATACTCGCCAAATGAACTATCATACAAAATGTCCATACCAGTCAGCACTCTAATAATCACACAACAATTCATTTATCCTTAAAATCCCAACCTTTTTCTCCTTGATCTATAGACAATAACCACCGCTTACTTCAATACATTTATCTAAACCAATCCATTTAAGAATCGAAATAAATATATAAAAATACGGGAAATTTGTAAATCCAAAAAAATATTTAGACTAAACTAATCATATCCTAACCACAACTACCTAAAACCATCAATCAATCTTGGGGAACCCAGGCCTTCAATCCACCTACCATAATCCCCTCTACAATACCACATTACTACAACATCACATTCCTTGGGCAGACACCAACAACAATACTTCCCACCTAAGTTGGATCATTTATAACAAACAGCTACACCTTTACTTATCAATAATATGTCCAAACAACTCATCAATAACGATACACGCACATCTCCCAAGTCATCAGCACCAACAATACATTAAATATGCTCACTGCAAAGCTACGACACCAACTAAAATTCTTCTTCGCCTACACATAACGTCTAATCACTAATCATCCTACATTCCCATACCAACTAAAAGAATCACATCTTAATCCATCTCAATCATACCTCTACCTACATCGGGGGGGATTAATTTCTCTATACTAAATCCTTCTCACAATATAACATTCTTTCAATCCTGAAATCAAAATACACTACCAACGTTTATAATTCAACACCAAAAGTATCCTAATAATATATTGAACATATATTAATATTTAATATTTTAAATTCTTCAAATTATTATCTTTCTCTCCACGGCCCTTCCAATTCTTATAAACAAACCAAAACCCCATAACCATCAACTACTACAAGACTAGAATTACACTATATATATCTATAATTCATGAAAAGCCCAACAATTCTTAAACTATTCTCACACTCCTCCTACACCCCACACCTATCACTCCCAAAGGCTACCAACACAACACAACACAACTCAAACACACGCACAACCCCTCAAACCAAACACACCCCAATCAACACCTAATTAAACACACCAACCCAAACCAAAAAATCATATAATGCCCATCTAATAGTAAAACATCTCACCACTGCCTACCATGTCCTGAGAAAATTTGGAGTCACAGAAAAGTTGCCATCATGCCTTGGTTTTCTCTGTGGGTAGCTTGGATAAAGGAATCCAGACTTAAATGCAGAGATGCAAATAATACTAGAGGGCAAATCACTTCTTCCACTTCTATAGAACGTATTGTTGAATGGAGCCAACATCTCTAATCTCAAAACCGACATCTCTATATCTCTACAGTATCACACCAAAAAAAAAATACAAACGAACGAGTCTCCTAAAAAAAAACATAACCCTACCGATGAGCTTTTGATTTCTTCTTTTTTAAGATCCTTGCTCAACCTGGCCCTAAACAACACATCTCTAACGAGCCCCCCACACCATCTGCTAACACCGGACCTCAACTCACCTCAACTACCAACACACCAAAACAAATCACCACACAAAAACTCACAAGCCACCCCCATCTGGACTGAGCCAATCAACATCAACCACACAGCACTCACCCACGAACACAACAAAATCACTAAACACAAACTATCTGCACTAAACCTCTAAGAATCAAATACTCAAAAATCGAAACATACACACACCCTACGATTTAGTGAGCCAACACACTCTCACTAACTCAAAACAACCAACACAACTAACAAACCAACTCAGCAACTCAACCAAAACACAAAACAGCTCCACAAACACTAACCTCTGTCACACAAGAACATACTATCATCCAACACCTAACCCCGACTAACAATCACAAACCTACACTACATTCAAAGCCACCATCTCTAAACTCAAAAACACAACTAAGCTAACATCACTAAACTCTAAACCTCTAACTAAACACCCTGTAAACTCACACACTACTCACTCCCAACCACAAATCCACCCAACAAAACCACAAAAGCCATTCTGCCCTAAACCTGTAGGCCTAAGCGAGGTGCGGCCACCAATCACTCACATCCAAAAATGCCACACCCAACCCTGACCCCATTCAGTGATGTCCCCACACACAACACAAATTCACGACAAATCAGCGTAACGCCCCTCTCCCAGGTGGAGCCATAATATGCACCCACTTTCTCCCCAATGCACTGATACCCCTAATTTGATGCGCCAAAAGGTGAGTGCAAATTGCGGAAAGCGAACTAGATCCCGCCAATCACCCAACATCTGCAATAAACAACTCTCAACCTCATCTCACCCACTACCACTCTCAAACTACCTATAGCCAGGCGGGGAGTGATGAAAGGCCAGCCACATCACTAAAACAATCTCTATCTACTCAAGCAAAAAACCAAAACTCTATACTCTAAACCCAACTCTAACCAATCTAATAAAAAATCAACTAAACCCTCCCAACCTCTAAAAACAAGAACTACTACACTAACCCTCCCTCCTTGAGCAGGCGTTCTTTTATTTACAGCTGAGCTAATTTGGTTCCTGAAGCATTTCTTTCGGCTTGAGCATACATTCTTAGCATTTAACTATATTTGGATACTATTGGCTAGCTTTATTCTGTATAGCCTGGCGTGAGCTTTTTTCTCTATTCTTTTGCTTTTTGTATTGGCTTTGTTGTATTAACTCCCAATCGTCATACACTCTATCCTCTAAACACAACTATCTATCTCTGAGAGGCATGAGAGAGCTCTGAGCCATAACCACGGAAGAGAGCGAGGGAGGGAAAGATCGCTGAATAGACGAGCCAAACAACACATCTCACACCCCACGCGAGCTCACACCCCAACCCATCACACCTCACCGCGCACACCCACACTACCCCACACCACTCAACAGCGCACTCCACCCCACACAACAACCCAACACCACGCTAATGTCCCAGCTCGAGGAGCCGCCCACATCTCTACTCTAAAAGAAAACGAAAATAAGAGCTTATCCCTCTAACCCAGCCAAGGAAATATCTCTAAATCTCTACAAACACTCTATCCTAAAACCAAAAGAAGAACATCCTCCTAAAATAAAATCTCTAAAAACCTCCTACTAGAGCCCTCTTAGGTCTCTAATCTATCTAAAAAAAACCGAAAAAAAACAAACCACACTACCCTCCCCACCCCACACACACACCCACACCCCCCCCGGTGGCCACCTCGCCAAAGTCTCCCAACTAGAGCAGTGAGCCCCCATCTCAACCCACCCCCAACCCACAAAACACAACCCCCACCACACCCCCACCAACACACACCCCCCACCCCCTCAGAAGCGTGCCCCCCCACCACCTCACACCCCCTCACACCCCCAGCTACACACACACACCAACCCCCTTCCACCCCACTCACAAACAAACCCCTCACCGCCCCCGTCACCCCCCACTTCGCCGACGACATACGAGCTCCGACCACTCCCACCCCCGCCCACACCCCACACCACACCCACACACTCCACACCCCACACTCTCCTCCCACCAACCCTCTAAAATCTCCCCTCCCGGCCCCCCACACACCCCCCCACACCCACCAACCACACCCCACAACCACCACACACTCACTCCCCCCACCCCACTATCCACACACCCACACAAAACCCAACAACACACCCCCCACTCCAGCGCTTAAATTAAAAATCTAAACATACAAAAAAAACATTCCAATAAAATAGCAGCAATTCCAACGTGACCAGGATTCCATGCACAGACTTTCACCCCCCTAACAATAAGAAAAATAATAAAATGCCACCACCCAAACAAACACCTCTTTTCCTGCAGCCGATCTAGCGGCAATAGTTTTGCTTCTTATATTAATTACTTCCTTACCCCCTTAAAAGTCCCCCTTGCTTTTATATTGCATCCTACCATTATCCCTGGTTTGCTTTCCACCTCTTTTTATACCTTTTTCCACTGTTTCCTACCCACTTTTTTTTCCCTTCTCTTTCATTTTCCTTCCTTTCCGTACTTTCTCTTGCTGCTCATGAGGAGCGTATTATGTGCTTGTGTAGATGCATGTTTTAATTTCTCAAGAGTGGACTATCTCTGGAAACAACAGATGACTTCGACTCCGCACACGCCATTTGAATGAGTCTGCAATGCTTACCCCAACTGACTACACCATTATACAACAACTAACTCAACAGGACTCCAGTTTTTTGTTTTTTTCCATATATTCTCAAACAATAGATCGCTTACCACTTTGTCATTTTGATTTTAACCAGTCCTAGTTTGATTGTGAACTTTTGTTTATATCATCTTTTTTTTTTTTTTTTTTTCTCATTTGGAGGAGATAAGGCACATTTAGATGAGGTGGCGATCACTTGCTATATAACCCCTAATAATATTACCCCCATTTTTCCTTCCTGTGTTTTATCCCCTTTTTAAAAAAAATCGTTAAAAAACCACCCATGTATTTAAAAATAGGATCCTTAATCTCTTTAAAATCACAATCACTGGAGTATGCACAAATCTGTCTAGTCAGTATCACCATTTTCAAAAGTAGATACCAACCACTTTTCTTTCTCTTTTCTGTCTCCTTTTCAAATCTGGGAACATATATCCCTCCCCTGAAGCAAAATGGATTCCTTTTTTTTTTTCCTTTCCTCCGCCCCCCTTTCCCTGCTGAAAATAATGCCCCTTTGTACACCTTTAGGGATAAAGGCATTAAACCAATCGATATGTCAAACAAAGTCACAACTCCAGTCCCCCCCGCCCACAATCATGCCCCCAACCCTACAAACATATCAATACAAAAAAATTCCAACAACCCCCTAAGCATGTCCCCCTCCAATAAACTCACCAAAAGACCAAACAACAAAATAACACGACTCGCCTAACACAACCGCTTCCCCCGTGTATACGCATGACCACACTCTGCGGACAGGAGGAGAGGGCATATGGCTATGGGCCACTACAGGTCTATATGACTTGTGCTAACCTCTATTATAGTTGCTTCCTTTGTTTTGAGCTGTCCAATGGTGCTGCTCCCCAATGAGAAACCCCATGGGGTCAAGGGATTGGGCCACTGACCCTAATAGACATTATCCTATCAGAATCATGGAACATATTTTTAAAAAACAGTCAGCTTAAAAAAAAAAAACTCAACTCCACCTCCTTTCTCGCTTGCAGGCTATCAAGTCACTTAAAAACTTTGACTATGGTCGTACTGGTATAAAATCCATCTGGATGCTTATAAGAAATGCAATTATTTTTTTATTTTTTTTTTACATCTTACTCTTTTTTATTAATTTTTTTTTTTTTGTTATTTTTATCTTTATTTTGTATTCTTTTTGTTTTTTTTTATTATTTTTTTTTTTTTATTTATTTTATCTTTTTAAATTTTCATAAATAATCATTTTTTAACAAAAAAAATGGGAATTTTTCCTATGTATAATTATTTTGATTCATATTTTCATCCATAGCCAATTTACTCATCATTCTTTTTTCAATATGCTGGTTATTGGCCTATAAAATGCTTATAAAACAAATAGTAGAATCATTTTTTATTTTTTTATAATAATTATATTTTTTTTTTTTTATATTTTAGTAACTTATTATTTATATTTATTTTTTTATTTTTTTTTTTCAAATTTTACTATTTTTTTTTTACACATTTTTCCAACCTTTACACTGTCGGAGGCCACAGCTGTACTGCTAAGGTGGGACAGTAGAACCACGATCCTGACACTCGGCATACTCTCAAAAGGTAACGAAAATTAGTGGACCAAGAGACTCAAGGAGCCAAAAAGGCATATAAAAGGAAGTACAGTAAGTCGGAAAAAAACAGCAGAGTGAGGTTAGCGAGAAGGAGCGGACTTTCTGTTATTATACTTCCTGGGGTAAACAGTCAAAAGCGGGAGGCCTTTTGGAGAGATGGGTATGGTGAGTCAGAAGAAAAGAGCAGAGTTTTGGGATGCTATCCAGGTAGGATAAGGACTTGTACTCTAGAATCTAAGGAACAAAGGGAGAGGGAAGTGCAAAAACCTAAAGTCACACCACGATAACCCAACTATTACGCCCATATATCCAAAAACTACCTAACAACAACACCCATAACCACACAAACATTCAATCCCAGCCAAAGACCATGTTTACAGACATGACGAGTGTAGAGAGATTGTAGAGATAATAGTATATATATATATAGACAAATCACCCCAAACACAAACTTACGAACCAAGCAAATGAAGGCAACCAGCCGAATAAGTAATTTCTAAAACTTGCTTGCTGGGAAACACATTATTCAAGCAATCGCTGCCAATTTATGGTTAGCCATCACACAAAAAAAACCATCACAAATCAGAAAAATAAAAAAATGAATGGATGTGGGGACCCGAAATGAGAGGAGCTAACTTGTCGTTCATTAACCCTCGCCGCAGCCAGGCCTAGCTTCATGGCAACTGCACTCTGTCATCTTGAGGTTTTGCCACTGTTATCTCTTTGAACAAAGCAATTTCTTGTTGGGTTTTTTTTTTTTTCTTTTTTTTTTTTTTCATTTTATTTATTTAAACCACTTTAATATAAACCAAATCACTTCTACAACACATAGCCCCCATCACACAGCCAATCCACTAACAGCCACCCTCCCTCCTTTTCCTTTATCCGCTTTCTCTGTCTCTGGTGCATAGGATAGTCCCGGTCACACCATCATCCACCACAACTCTCCTCACATCAACCCTCTTCTACTTCTATTTTACTAAACATTCCCCAAAACCCCCTCCCTCCTCCCTCAGAGAGCCGTTCCTTCCCCTCCCTTCCCTTTTCGCTCTTCCACCCACCCCCAACCATCGGTCCTGACATATCAACTAGAACTGAGTGGCATCCTCTCCTACTGAGGATCCTACTGAGGGAGCCAGACTTATAGGCAACGGATACCACCCCCCAACCCGCCATACGCACCCCAGCTGAAGAAAAGGGCTCAAAGGGCAAACAATAGAGTTCAAGTTAGGGGAGCAGTTGTAAATCTGATCTGTCAACATTTAAACTACCCCCACCACCCACAACACAAGAAAGAGAATACTATTCATTTCAGTTTATGAACAACAGCATCAACAAGCAAGCCCTGTTGCAAAGCATTAAGACCATTGCATTGGATTATACTTATGATCCATCCCTAGGACTATTGCCGCAATGCTAGAATGGTTTCTATTACTATCGGGCGAAGTTTTATGCTTAAAGAAATCTTTCTACTATTGCATGATTAAAAACTAAACAGAGGTCACCAAGGTGGTAGGAAAGGTCTATCACAGTATTTTAATCTTTTCATACATTTCTCTCCCTCTATTACAGAAAAGCAAACCTATCAATCAAGACCGAAAACTACTTTGCAGGTATAAATGAATATAGAAATCCTGAGCATTGAAAGGTACATAATGGTTCCTATGTGCTCGATTAATACTTCAGTACATAACTAATAGAAAAGAACTTATCTAGATATCAAGCTCTAGAGAAAATATTAGAGCCCTTATTAAGAACTACTACCATTACACAAGTACAGATAAAACCCCAAGAGAATACCGGCCCCGCCCACTCTACAACAAGCCCAAACCCATACAATAGAATTCTTAATTAACCTACCAAGAAACGATAAACAACAAACAAAAAATATAAAAATGGGCCCAACACTCCTAACTGGCCGAGTAATTCAAGCGCGCCGCGGGAGGGGGTGAGACTCGCCCCGTGGAGACCCGTAACCTAAACCACTTACAAAATCCTACAGACGCAAGCCCCAATGGGTGGGATGCTGCCCTCGTCCGCGGGGTTGGAAAACTGAGCCCGAGGCCACAAAGAACCCACCAGGGGAGCTGTCTACAGAGGTGAGTTCACACCAGGACAGGCCAGGGCTAAGACAACAGGAGAAAAAACCCGTGCCGCTTTCCCTCCCCTCGAAAAAAAAAAAAAAAAAACAAACCAAAAAAAAAAAAAAAAAAAAAAAAAAAAAAAAAAAAAAAAAAAAAAAAAAAAAAAAAAATTAAAAAAAAAAAAAAAGAAACTATACTTTGACCGCAATAACACATAGCTTATGAATTTCAAGATAATTAGTGATTTGGGTATGAATAAAATTCACATCATAATTTCAGGATAATGATTGGTAGCTGTCAGAAAGTACCAGTTTTTCATCAAGATTAATAACTATTTTCAAAGACTTCCCCTTTATAGGTGGTTTCATTGTGGCTAGGTAAAATAAATACAAGAACAAAAAAAAAATACATTGGCTGTAGAAGCCATTTCCTCTATATAATCTGATTTTCCTTCCTGTCCTTGGCTACTTGTCGGCTACTCCTCCTACTACTCTGTTAATTCCAAAATAGGTCCTCTCTCACCCCTCCGCTCTACCTTCACTTATCACGTCGCATTAATCCCTTAATTCACGTTCTAAAAACAAGGACCAATACGACTCATATCACACCATAAAAAACATACACTCCAACTCCCGTAGATAACTAAGTAACCCACCAAAGCACAAAAAACTTCAAAATATCATATTTAATTCATAGCGGGCCCTCAGCAAATACCAAGTCCACCAAACCCCCCCCCCTACCCCCTCCTAGCGAAAACACAAAAACATCCCACCCCCCCCCCCCCAGCGTCTCCAGCGGCATGATCCCCACCAGTGCCCCTTCCTAATTAGTCCACTTTGGCACTTCAAAGCCGTCCCAACTCCAGCCACGCCGTTAACAAACACCCCCCAAGCCTTCATGTACCAAACCGCATCGTCCTCCCTCTAAATGCCCCACTAAAAGCATGGAACCCCGTACCCACACAAACGTAACCAAACCATAGAGACCAATAGAGAGGCATGAGACAGTACATGGGGACCAGCAAAAACACAAAAAAAAGAAACCCATCGTCCCTCATGACTGTACACTCCCACTCCCCATCCAACCCACAATCTAACCTGACCTACCCACATCCCATTTATTAAGAAATATCACAACAGAAAAACAAGACTAAGACACCATCAATCCATGAATAGAAAAAGTAGGGTCGAAAACTTTAAAAAAAAAAAAGAGAACATCATTCACCAATAAAAGCACATTGAAAGTACTAATAATAGGTCTCATATACCTCCAAACATGATAATTAGCACCTTGAAAAATTTCTATGCTAAGTAGAAAGAAAGCCCCCCTAAAATGGAAAAGGTACACATGATATAACTTCTGGTTCGGCATGAGGAAGTCAAAAAAATGAAATAAAAACAATCCAGACAGAACCACGACAAGCACTGCACCCAGCCTCCCCCCTGGATTAACAACAACCAAGGCTGGGAGCTGGGCAAGGAGTCAGCACGGAGAACACAAAGCATTGATAATAAATATGGAATTTTATATAATATAAGCAATCTTTCAATTTGAAAATATATTTCTGAAGTTAGGAGGATGTCGAGGGTTGAACAAAAAACGCTGACTGTATGAAAATAAACCCAAAAAACCATTGAACAGATACTATAGCTAAACATGTGAAGTCTTATTAGAAGGTGAATTATATATCACAATATAATTGTTGTAAAAATATATCAAAATAATCTTATATTTTTTTTGTGGTAAAAAAAAAATGAAGTCAACCAAGATAGGTGTTAAATGGTCTGTTGTTGGTTTTCTCCCCCCTTCCTCCCCCCTTTTTCTTCCTACCCTGTAAGGTATTTTTTAAAAAATTATTGCATAAGTTTTACCTTATGAAAGATCGCAAAAAGTGCAGCCCCAACTTGGTAGTCCACACCTGTTTTTTTTTAATTGGTGTGAAAATTTCCATAGTTTTGACCATCCATAATGAGGTAACCCTAAAACAGACTTTTTGGTTATACTCTACCAAAACTAAAGCTAAGTAATAGTGGCTTTGACAGCCATTAATTTTATGTCCTCGGGAAACCAAAGCAGAATGAGTGAAGGATGTTTTAAGTGTGAGTAATAGTCAAATAAGGAATAAATAAAGAGGCTTTTGGCTAGAGTCTGTACATATTTTAAATTAGGCCCCCCTGAACCATCGTACTACCATATCCCACACTATTAATCAGGCTATAGCAATGTGCTGCGAATTAAAGAAAAACCAACCAAAATTTGGCCCAACACCAATGCGTTGAGGATTAGCAGGAAAGATAAAAGGATGCAATTTTTTTGCATGTGCATTTTAAGCAAAGAGTACTTTGTGAATCTATTTAAACTAGTTAGTTACACATTGTGGCAGCTGTGGTAATTTTAGTCCTGGTAGTGGTGGTTGTGGGCGATGGCTCTCTCTCTCTCTCTCTCTCTCTCGTCTCTTTTCTCTGTATGTGTGTGTCTGTCTCTCATGTTCATCCTTCTTTCTCTATTCACCGTATGTCTTCTCTCTGCTCTTTTCTATCTGTCTTTGTCTCTGTCTCTCGTGGTGCTGTGTTGTGTTGGTGGTGTGGTGTATGTGTGGTGTGAGTGTGTGTGTGTTGGGTGTGTGTGGTGTGGGTGTGTGGTGGGTTTATGCAGCAAAGCTCAGACTGCTTTAGGCAAAAACTCCGTACTATGAACTCAAAAAAGGGGGAAAAAGATCCTAATGTTTGGCAATAAATTCTTGAAATGCTTCAATTATTCAAAGATTGCTTTACCTAGACAAAGCTCAATATAGTTTTCTGTTGCCAGAATAATTCAGAAATTCTGGATAAAAAAAGGCGTCCAATTTCTCACTGTTTCCTAGACGCAGTCTATATCAAACATTTCATTCAACTGCCTTACATACATGCATACTAGCTAAACCTTACAACAGTTTTCCTTCCTAGTGAATGCAATCAAATCATTTTATTTTCCTGTTGAAAAACTGAGTTCTTATAGAGCTAAGCAACTTTTTCCTAAAGGTCTATGATCTTCTTATGGTGGAATTGGACTTGTGTTTGGAACTCATGCGTCTGATTCCAAAATCATTTTCAAGCTCCATCAATTAAGATTTTTTTTTTTGTCATCTTTCCCAAGGAGAAATTAACTAACTTTCTTCTTTGGTATGGACTTACGTTTAATCGATAACAAACAGAGAAGGAGAACTATTTTTATTTGACCATAATTGGCTGCAAATAAGTTCCAGTGTTTAGAATAGCAACGAAAAGGTTTTCTGATTTCTGTGGTCAGTGATTCAAGCATTTAAAATTTTAAAAGCATTGTTTTTTTTTGTGAGAATATATTAACCCATCAATGATAGACCCTTAGGTCATCTATATATTTTTCTTTCCTTATCTAATCTATAGAACAAATCTAAAACCATAGATGGGCATCATTTTCCCCCTTCTCTACCCCAAAGAGATTCAGAGAACCTCCAAAGAAAGCAAGCAGGGATTACATTAGACAAGCCATGGAGGAAGACCAGATTACAGATCAATAGGAATGATTAGTTTTTGGTTTTTTTTTTTTTTTTTTGTTTGTTGTTTTTTTTAATGAAGAGGGAAATTCCTCTCTTAAGATATAGAAAACTAGGATCCAGATATCTTTGCATCCAGGTTCTTATTAAATCACAGGTGTGTCTTATAGGAGATGGGTGGTAGATAACATGAACTCATTTTGAGGAAAACATGGTGCCCAAAACGCGGCACACAACAAAAGAGGAGAGTGGTGGTGGATCATTTAGGCATTCTGGGACTAGCTGAGAAAGGAACCACATGGACAATTTTTAGTAGAAGTTATAAATCTAAACGGAATAGCGATCTGACCCATACTGTTGGGCATACAGAAGAACACTGAGGACAGGAAGAACTTCCTTAAACCTCTCTGGAGAGGTAGCTAGAGGAGTTCCTCCACACCTAGATCAACCAGCAAACACCAAGCATATCAGTGCTAAGGCTATTGTACAATTATAAAGGAAAATATAACAGATTATAAAACTAAAAAACTGGTAAGCAACCTGAACTGGCTCACAGTGTGCTTTCCGGACATTCAATCCACTTCAAAAAGCCCATGGATGGCTATTCCTCCAATGTCTGGGGGCTGTTTAAAAAAAAAAAAAAAAAAAAGAAAAGAATTTTTCTATAGAAGATGTGTATGAGTACTAAACCCTGGGCTTGAGCAGGATGTGTGGCGGCTTCCTAATATTCTAGAGTAAACTCATTCCCAAATGGTCGAAGATTAAACTGTGTCTGGGGCCCATCGGTCCCACCTTAAGAAGTAAAGGACACTGCTCTATTTTCTTTTTTAAAATATTTTTTTTTTATGTAGAACATTATTTATTCCTGTGGTTACCCACAGCAGGTATTCTTATCTTTATTTTGTCTTCTTTTGGAGACCTCAAAGTTAATTTTTTTTCATTTTTTCTTTCCCAAATTGAGCCAATCCTCTAGACATTTTCATTCAAAAGTCCATCACCACCCACACAAACACAACACTTTCTTAAGATGAGGCTTAGGAAGAGGGCACTAAAAACTAATGAGAACTGAAAAGAAAACTTGTCTCCTATTGCAAAGCACCTCTAAAACACTTCCTTTGAGTTCTAAGGACATTGGGAGTAATTTTTATCCTAAGCTGGATTAAGCAAAGCTGAAAGATTAGCTTTATACTTTCTTGTTTTATTTAAATTTGTATTGGTCGCTCTCATTTGGCGGTGGGGGACGGGTAGAAGGGGAGCGTGCGAGGGACGTATTTGGGAGGCGGCTGGTGGGGGGGGTGCGAAGAGCACGTGGGGAGTGGTTTGTGTCCATGGGGGGGGGTGAGGGGTTTGGTGTCTTTCTATCTATCTTCTTTCTACTTTAAACTTTCTTGTTTTTTATCTGTTTGTTTTTTTTATAATGTTTTTTTTTTTTATTTACCTTGTTATATTCCTCCCACTATGAAGACTGAGGGATGAACTTCAAATTAAAAGCGTCATTTTCATTAGTGTTATAATTCCTTATCATGAACTTGAAGGCCTTGGTAAAAATAGTCTTAGGTGGAGTCACAAATTTTGAAGCTAATGCAAAGTCTTGGGCCTTAATGAATAAATCTCGAAGGTTGTTTCTCCTAAAATTGGTATAATTTTTCAGTCAAATAATTACGGAGTGGATTTCACTGGAAAGTAGCTCAATGACAAATTTAGTATTTGTGAGCAAAGCACAGTAGACTGCTTTGCAGGTGATTGGGAAGGATTTTTTGGCTTTAGTTTCCCTGACGCCAGGGAATCGCCCAGTGACAAGTAAGTGAAGATGGAAAAGAAAATATAAAAACTAGAAAACAAATAAGAGCCTCAGGAAAAGCACTGAGTGGTTGAACTTAAGGTTTGGGAATGTGCGTCCCTTTTTTAAAAAGTAACATTTTTTTCCCTCCAAAATTTTTGTACAGTCCAGGCCCCCTTCTCCATCCCAAAGTGCTCTCTAAGTCATTGGGAGGTTTTTTGACATCAGCACCTAATTAAAAAGTAATTTTTTAATATTATAGTCAGTTTTATCTTGAGGTTAACATGGGTTAAGTAAATCTGCAAAGGGAGAAAATATAGTTGCCTTTTTTTATGTCTCAGGGAAACATAAAAGATTTGTTTTATCTAACAGATTTTTTTCCACGATGTCAGTGAAAAAAAAATTTTAGTTTTTTTAAATGTTTGAAGGGTTTAACCCTTTTTAGTTTAGGAGCCAAGTTCAATCAAACAGTGTTTCGCATGGAAATGCCTTTTAAGTGCTACATAAATTAAAGCCTTTTCAGTGACCTTTTCCAAATTTTATTTTTAAAAAAAACTAAGAAACATATGAACAAAAACCCCCATATAGAATTTGAAATTTTTTTTAATAGTCATGTTTTTTAAAAATAATTTTAAAATTTTTAAAAAAAGAAATGTTTTTTTTTTTTATTTTTTCTTTTCTGAATATTTTAAATTTTATATGCCCCAAAAATTAAAAAAAAGTAAAATTTTAAATTTTCATTCATATTTTTTTTCCCGTTTACCAAGTTTTTTTAAGTACAAGTGCATATTTTTCCCCCTTTTTAAAAATGCCCCCAAACTAAAATGGCAAAATGGGCTGGAACCCCAATACCCCCTGTGATATTTGACACCCCAAAGGGTTTAAAAAGGGAGAATGAAAATAAAACAGCAACATTTTTTTAAAATTATGGGAGGTTTTTTTTTATGTCAGTTAGGGAAATGGTTTTTCCTGCCCCCTTTTAAAAATTCCCCAGCCCTTTCTTTTATGACCCCCTTTTTTGAAAAAAACGGGGCCCCTACCTTTTTTTTATATGTGGGTTTTGGTGGGGAAGCCCGTGTTCACTTTTTTGGTATAATTTCCCCCCTTTCTATTTCCCGTCGAGATGTTCTACTCACTTTAAAATTTTTAATTTTAAACCCCTTGCCTTGTCCCCCCCCTTTTGCACCCCCAAAACAAACCATGTTTGCCCAAAGCTATCAGTTCCTTTTAAAAAAAAAGCTGAATTTTTTTTAATAAGATTTTTTTCTTTTTTTAACCCGGTGTTTTTAAGTGAAATTACCCAAACCCGTTTTGGGGCCCCCTTTTCCCCCCCCCCCAAATTCTGGGTTTTTTCTTCATCTGAGTTTTAATTAAATAGGAAATTTCCCCCCCCCCCCAAAAAAAAGTGGGGTTAAAAATTTGGGGGGTAACCAAAATATCCCCCCCCCCACCCTTCCCCCACTTGATGCCCAAATTTTTTCCCCCCCGAACACCCTTAAAACCCTTTTTAACGGGCTCCCCGGGAAGAAAAAAAATGGAAGACAAAATTTGGAAATAGAAAAATTTAAAAGCGAAATTTTTGATTTTTTGGGGCAGGGTTTTCCCTTTTTTTTCTTCAAAATGCAAAAGTTGGGGGTTTTTGCAAACATGCTTTTCATGTGTTAACCGTTTAAAACCTTTTGGGCCCGGGCCCCAAGAAAAATAAAAAATTTGTGGGGCTTTTTCCCCTAAAAATCAAAAAATTTTAGCCAAAGCCAGCCCTTTAAAAAAAAATGAAAAATTGCTGCATGATGAAGCTTGTCAACACAACTACAATGCGTTTTTGCGTGTGAAGCCAAAAAAAAAAACCTTGTACTTCCCTTAATTAGCCCTGATGCAAAATTTTTTCCCCTTAAAAATTTTTCCCTGGGCTAAAATATTCAGGCAAAGGTTGGGGGCCCAAAAAAAAAAATTTAAAAAATTTTATGTGCATTTGAGTTGTCCTCATTCAAAATTTTTTAATTTTTGTAAGATGCCAAAAGACATGGGGGTAAAACGTGTACAAAAGCTCTTTTGGCCAAGGGCTTTTTGAAAAAAATCCCCCCAAATTTTAAAGGGGGGTGGGTCTTTTTTCTTTTGTGATTGAACCGGTCCCTGGGGCTTTGGGTACTGATTAACAGAGAAGCTTTTTTTAACCAGTTTTTTTTGTGAACCCTAGTGTTATCCCAAATCACAATTTAGCAAACTCCCATCCCGAGTGAGGTCAAAAAGAAGTAGGACCGTGTTTTTTAAAGCGCTTGCAATAAAGGAAAGCCTAACTAAAAAGCATTTTTTGTTTTTTTAAAATTTAACATGTTATCAGATACCAAATTTAAATTGTTAAAGTCATTTTTTTTTTTATGTTTTTTTCCCCATATATAAATATATGTTATGGTTTTAAAGGGATATGTTTACATTTTTTTGTAAACCCTACATGATTTTTTATGTTTTCACCATATATACTGAAAATATGTAATGCTATAACTATTTAACTTTTCTCATCTAAAACGAAAGAGTAACCCGCCATATTTTTCCCTTCAAGTTGGGGGAAAAAAATTGAAAAAGGGGGTTTAAGAGTACATTTTTTGTCAATTTTTAAAAAAATTTAATGATCATTTCTTTTTGTTGCTCTTAACATTTTATGACCCTACTGGAGGTTTTTTATAAA
>JAJTUV010004952.1:0-13864 GCA_021653895.1 Mastomys natalensis
TCAGCCATTCAAGATTCTTCTCTTGTGAATTCTCTGTTTAGTTCTATACCCTATTTTTGATTGAGTTGTTTGATTTCTTGTTGATTAGCTTCATGAGTTCTTTATCTATTTTGGATATTAGCCCTCTATCGGATGTGGGGGTTAGTGAAGATTTTTTTCCCAATCTGTTGGTTGCCGATTTATCCTATTGATGTCCTTTACTTTACAGAAGCTTTTCAGTTTCATGAGGTTCCACTTATCAATTGTTGATCTTAGAGCCTGAGTCATTGGTGTTTTGTTCAGGAAGTTTTCCCCTGTGCCAATGAGTTCCAGGCTTTTTCCCACTTTCTCTTCTAATAGAGTCAGTGTATCTGGTTTTATGTTGAGGTCATTGATCCACTTGGATTGTTTTTTACTCAAAATCAACAATATGGTATTGCGGAGGTTCAGAAATAGCTATAGAGAACACTGAAGAAGAGGAATTTACTTTTTCCAAGAAAACCAGAAATACCTAGCATTTCATCTTTCTATTTTATTATAATGTGATAAAGTGTTGCTGTTGCTAATTTTTAAAAACATACTTCAACGAAGTTCAACCCCACAAGAGTACTTTATAAAGCCACTTCAGAAGACTAAGATTATAGGCAGTATTTAAGAAATGATTTAACAAACAAAACCTGAGCTCTCCATGGCGTGTATGTAAGCAAAAGAGGCTTGATAAAGTGGTGGAGCTAGGAGCATTTTTTCAAAAGTGAAAAGAAATCTTAAATACATAGGTAGTAAAATGCAATCTATTTCAATAATTAGTCTAACTAGGTTTTCCTAGTTGGATGATGGTAATGAAATATTTTAAAAGAAATCATCTGTGACAAGACAATTATTAAGAGTTTGAAGCCAGCTTGAGGTCAGCCTGGACTATAAAGTGAAACACTGTGCAAAAAAAAGTCAAAATCAGGAAGTGACATAGAGAATCATGGGGGCCACTTTATAATTACATCATGTAAAAGATGCATCAGGTGTGAGTGTGTGGCAGTATAAAGACCCAATAAAGCATGGTAGATCCTCACCCCTCCCCACCACTGAGGAAGCTACTAAAGAGAACTGATAATAGAACTGACATTTGCAATAACAAATTACAGACATCCAAATTCCAGCAGTTAAGGCAGTGAGTTCTAGTTGGTATCAGGTGGCATTTATCCAAATGTCTTGAAAGCTTCAAAGTTTAGCAAAATCAGGACTGAAAATTTTCCCAGATAATCCTATTTAGGATTTTAACAAAATCCACTAAAAAATCCTTTGATTTACTTCCATAATTAGCTGCTTAACAAAATGAATAACATGAAGATGAGTCCTGGAATATGAGTTGAAGAGTAAGAGGTAAGCTGATAGATAGCAACTCCGTTTCCCTTCTCTTCTCGAAGTTCTCTACCACTTCCTTGTATGCATGGATGCCCCATAGAAAGAAATTCATCTAAGAAAATTGGCATTCTTTGACATATTTCTATACACAAACGTTCTAAAAACCTTGTTTTTCAGTATTTGTTTATGACAGAAGTTTCCTAAAGATTAACAAGCCTCTGTATCTATAAAAATGTTTTTGATCAAGTAGGCTTCATTACCATACTACCATAATCTTGTCAATATAAACTGAAATCTATTTGAAAACCGTCACCTTTCTTGTATTTTATCCCTGTATTTCATCACAGAAGTAGAACAGCCAAATGTCAGTAAGAATGTGTAATATAACTTTATCAAAGCTACTTCCACAGGAGATAAGAACATGCCATTCTCATCAATGTTCACATTTCTGTTTTCCCTTGAATACACTTGACCTTTAGAGTTACTTTCCACAAAACTTATTTTATATAATTTTGCTGCCATGTAGGCTAACAAAAATGCCACTTTTGAGATAATATCCATTTGATGAATCAAAATTATATTTCTTATATGCTTGTCTTAACAGTTTCTGCACTGGTACAATGATTTTTTTTTAAAGTGAACATTTATTATAACCCCACACCCAAGTGCAGATGAATAGCGATAAGTGCAGACTGGAGAGAGATCACCGTTGAGGTCGAATTGGAGAGAGATGCAAAGAGGGAGTGAGGCATGAATCTGATAGACACTTTATGTACATATGAAGCCTTTGAACAATAAATTTAAATTTAAAATACAGAGCTATCTTTAAACTTCGCCCACCTTCCATCAATAGTGTCTCGCCATGCAAAATATAATATTACAAACCAGTAATTAATACATTCTTCCTATATTGTTGAGACTTGACCAGTTTTACTCTGTCATTACAAAAGTGTGTTGTAACCACACCTGCTTCTCTTGTACACCATTATTTGTCTTCTACACTTATACCTTTATCCTTTCAATCCTGTTATCCAAATATAACTATATAGTATAGAACAATTGAGGTTGGCCTTTTTATTAAACATACTTTTGGGATATGCATGAGGTTTTTTTTTTTTTTGCTGTTTCATGGGGTTTATTGCACTTAATTTTAAAACCAGCATAGAAACTAACGTGTTTCTCTGTGGCATTTTCATACTGCTTTCTTGCGGTTGCTCTTCTTCTTCTTCTTCTTCTTTTTTTTTTTTTTTGGTTTTTCGAGACAGGGTTTCTCTGTATAGCCTTGGCTGTTCTGGAACTCACTCTGTAGACCAGGCTGGCCTCGAACTCAGAAATCCACCTGTCTCTGCCTCCCAAGTCCTGGATTAAAGGCATGTGCCACCACAGCCCTGCGCGGTTGCTCTTCTTCCCCTATTCCCCACCCTCATCTCTCTGCTCCAATCTCTATGCCTACATTTCCACCCTAGCGTTTCCCCTGTCATTTTCATAACCACATGTGTTCTACTACTTTCTGCCCACCCTTAAAGCCTTTTTCATTTCGTCACTGTCAGAAAAGTTGCAGTTTTTTACTAAATACAAAGACAAGTAAATTTCCAAAGTGGTATTAGAAAAATAGAATCAAAGGCACCTGATGGCTCCTGTGAGAAGGAGTGGTCAGCCTTGAATCCATTTATACAAAAAGAACAACAACAAAAAAAATCAGCTCAAATTAAAAAGAAGCTATCAACTCAAGAGTCGGGAAGGTGCAAGGCTGGGAGTGACTGGAAAGGAGAAAACTTTTACACTTTGAAAAATTAAGCCCTGTAATCTATAAAAACTATCATTACTGCTTTATTACCGCACTTCTAATTTACCTCAGTCATGCAGAAAGTTAACTCGACAAAGTTCAATAACAATTTAAGTATATTAGTAAGCAGACCAATGCTTAAAGAGTTTTTTCCTCATAAAATATGAAGCAATTAATAATGCCAAAATTTTCAAAGTTGTCACTTGTGATCTAATCTTCAACAAGAAAGGACATGAAGTTGATAGTACAGATTTTTGAAAATTGATGTTTTCCATTAATAATCCGTTGTCTCTAGCCACTCCTGTCGAGAGTAATTTTTATTATTGGCCATGGCTACTCCAAAATTAAAATGTGGCTTTAAAGAAAAATATAAATCATTAGATCATTTTTAATGCAAACAAAATATAGGAAAACATAAGCCACTTTATTTACTAGTCCCTTGAAATTACATTACAGTGCATTTTTTTTTAACAACTATAACACTATGTTCAAACTTATCCTCCATCTGAAAATACCTTAGTTCCTTTTAGGATTTAAGCAGAGTGAGGTTATGCTAATGACTTAAGAAGTTGATAGCCTTGAATTAGCAGGGGTATTGAAAGTCTGATGCTGGTAACACTTGCCAAACTAGACGAAATTAGACATTTGTTTTGGAAAATGGACAGGGACCAGGAAGTCAGACTCTAGAGATTCTCAAAGTGGAATCAGCTAGAATCCTCAAACATAAATCTGGACTTCAAATGTTTGAGCATAATTTAATAGTAGTCTAAATATAAATCTGTCTTCTCAACATACACCAAAAAGAAAATTGACTTTCTTGAACATACATCTTGAGTGCAATTGAAAAAATATTATCTCTGAAATTTATGATAAGAAGAAAACTTCAATACGAGAAGCTTTAATATCAATAAATACTGAACATCTTCTAACAAAAAAATCTAAGACTTCAAACAAAAAGTTAATAAAGTTATTTGAGACAATTGATATTTCCCTATATAAAACAAAAAGTTAATAAAGTTATTTGAGACAACTGGTATTTCTCTATATCTTAAACATGGAAGCAAAACCATTTTTCTGTGGTCACCTATTTATCACTCAATAAACTTTTACTGACAAAGTTTTAAAACAAGCAATAGATAATCGAGACGCAGTATACTCACGTTCTATACTGAGCTTGTATATTCAACACTATAAGTAAAAGGAGAAACAAAATTCAACAGAATTGTTAAAAAGCTATAGTAAAGATCCAACCTTGGGAATGTAAAATGCCAACCTATCTACAAGAAGATATAGTAGAAAATCTAGATGTCATTAGTTTGACAACTATTTAGATCTAAGAGCAAAAGAGTATCTATAAAAGAAAAATGAAAACTTTCTGTTCTGCAGCTGATATGGCTGTAAAGCGTATCAGATTCCCCTTGAGCTAGAGTAACAGGTGATTGTGAGTCTTCTGACCTCTGATCCTCTGCTGATCCTTTCTCCAGCTCACTGTGGATAGCTGCATAGTCAGCCACATTCCAGGCCTCTCTGTAGCGTTCAGTAACAGAACAATCATGAAGCCCTAGGTTAAATGCCCAGCATCAGAGAAATAAAAAAAAAATAAATAAATAAAAAACAACAACAACAGGGTTCTTTCGCTCACTTTATTATTTGTGGAATTCATTGTTACTATATTGAAATACATGTGGTCCTTACTATTAATTTCAATTCTTCATTATGCAAAAGTAAATAGAATAAATTTCTATTTACTTGTCAGGTTTGGGTAGGTGCATTTGTGTTCATGTTATAGGCACATGTGTGCATTGAGTCTGCATGTAGAGGTCAGAGGTTGGCATGAGGTATTTTCTATTATCCTTCCATGTTCTCTTTGAGATGCAAACTCTATCTGAACATAGTGGTTTTTAAAATTTTTTATCTATTATTTTATTTATTTACATTTCAAATGTTATCCCCCTTCCCTTCCATGAATCTCCACCTCACCCCCATTCCCTTTGCCTCTGAGAGGGTGCTCCCCCATCCACTTCACCCCTCTAGCATCACCCTTCTCTGGGGGCATAAACTTCCACAGGACCAAGGGCATTCCCTCCCATTGATACCAGATAAGGCCATTCTCTGCTACATAGGTAGCTGGAGCCATGGGTCCCTCCATGTGTACTCCTTGGTTGGTAGTTTAGTCCTGGGAGCTCTGAGGGGTCCAGTAGTTGATATTATTATTCCTCCTTTAGTGTTTATTGATGCATTTAGTCAAGCTGGTCAACTGCCCCTGGGGCTCTGTCTATCTCTACTTCCTCATTTTTTATGTTGAATATTTTTGTTAGTTTTAGTTTAGTGTCATTATAAATATTTTATTAGCATAATAATATAAGGAAAAGTGTTATAAGTTGTACTTGTGTTATTTGGTATTACAAATTAACTTATTAGGATATATATATATATATCCAAGAGGCAGAGGCAGGCAGATCTCTGCGAGTTTGAGGCCAGCCTGATCAACAAAGTGAGTTCCAGGACAGCCAGGGTTGTTACACAGAGAAACCTTGTCCTAAAATACCAAAACCAAACCAAACCAAAAAAAAAAAAAATTAAGTGAACACATTATAAATTGTATGATAGGCCTATGTGTATCTATAATACTTTCGATTTTTCAAAGTAACCATATATTTTTACCTCTCCCAAGTGTGTTCTAAGGAAGTTGCTGGTCTTTCATATCTTTCTCAACAATTAGTGTTGTCAATATAGTTAATTAGATCCAATCTACTGGGTGTTTTCTCATTCTTGGATTAATGTGTACTTCACTGAGACTACCAGTAGATAAGAACCACTTTTCCATATACTAATGAAATTTCTTTTGTAAACTCTCTCTTCAGTTGGTCTTGGCGACTCAGACTGGCATGTGATTCCAGTTAACTGGGGAGGCCGGGGAAGGAATATTACATTAAATTCATTGCCTACTTGGGCTATATTTTTCAAGGATAGACTGAGCAATTTAATGAGGTCTAGCCTCAAAATTCAAAACTAAAGAGGGGCTTGGAATGTAGTTCAGTAGCAGAACACTAACATATGCAAGACTCTTAGTTCAATCTCCAGTGTCACAAAAAGCTATTTCTTCAATTTGTTTGTTTTTGTGTTTTATTTTTGTTACTAACCTGAAGGTTTTCTTTGTAGGTATTTGATAGAGTTGCTTGTCCAATGTATACATTGCAGATACATTTCACAATCTTTTTGTTTGCTTTTTAATCAGTGACTTATTTTAAAGTAGCCTTCTTGAGAAATAATTCACATCCTTCCCAATTAACTCATTTGAAAGTAAAATTTAATATTTTTTTAAGTTTAGTATCATTACTATAGATTGTGGAACACTGTCATCATCACAGAGAAAAGAAAACCTTTCCCATTAGCAAGTACTTCCATTTTCTCCTAATGCCTACTAGTCTCCTCCCTGTCTCTATTAATTTGCCTGTTTTGATAATTTTATGTAAATACAATCATACAAAATTCAATCTTTTGAATCTGGTTTCTTTCATTTAAAATAAACAAGACCTATTCATGTTACAGAGTGTGTCAGTATCCCATTACTTATTATGACTGACTAATATTCCTTTGGGTAAACATATCACTTTTGAATATCAACCTCATGAAAGCATGCTTCGTCTATTTAGTTACTAGCATAATACTGTTATGGATATTCTTGTATGTGATATTTTAGACATGTTTTAATTGATCTTGAGAAAATATGTGGGACTTTCAGGATCATATTTTGATTCTGTGCTTAACCGTATAAAGAACCTCATGACAGATTATTTTCCAAAGTGGCTCTGACATTTACATACTTACAATACATGAGGGTTCCAGTTTTCTCATGTTCTCACTAAAATGTTTTATTTTCTTTTATTTCTTTCCCTCCATATTTTGGTTGCAGCCATCATAGTGGTGTGAGATAGTATATCTTTGTGATTTTGATTTTAGTTTCTCTGGGGGCTAACATTCTTTTGATTTTTTTTAAAGCTTGAGGACAATTTTATTACAGTTTTAAAGAAAAGCTTTAGCGTGGCAAGCTATAAATCTCGGCAGAGGAAGGTGGAAAAGAAAAAGAGAAGAAAAAACACACAATCTGAGGCAAACCAACATAGAGGTCAGCCACATGGTGGACAGACTACCAACTTGTTAGTGCTTAGTAAAGAGATAGAGGAAAAGTTAGTTACATATTTCTGGGTGTGCTGACTTACAGAGCTGTATGACTGCAGCTGTGACTATTAGGGGTGGGAATTCTTAGAAAGAAACGCACATGATCTTATTAAAAGGATGATTAGTCCTATCTCTGTAGTGTAGCTTAAAATGGGTTTGCCTCTCTAGGGATTGCCCCTCCTTCCTGAGGTTAGTGCTGACTTCCAGGGGGTGGGGAAGCCCGTTAGCCAGATGATTGACCTCTATAGCTGAATTCATTCTCTTATAATTGGATAACCTGAAACATTAGGCCTCCACCCAAACTGAAAAACTATCTCTAATTGGCCTCCATAGAGCCCTGATCAATTCAACTGCAACATATCCCCAAAACACACACACTCCAAAGAGGCAACCAACAACCCTAAAATTGTTTAGGATATTTTTGTTTGTTTGTTTTGTCTTGTTTTGACGCAAGATCTCTCTGCATAACCCTGGCTGTCCTTGAACTCCCAGAGAGCCACCTGCCTCTGCCTCCTGAGTGCTGGGATTAAAGGCATCTCAAATTTCCAGGCCAAGTTTCTGGTTCCCAAATACTTCTGGAATTTCTGGTCATTAGCCAGGACAGGATCAAGGACATTTTTTGGCTCATAACAGAGGATAAGAATCAATGGATTAATACCCTACCCCTAAACTGCGCAACCCATTTCTATTCCTGCCCTCAACTGCCCATGATCTGAAGAGATAACCCTAATTGTCACTTAGGAAACTGAGGGATGAATAAATACTAATTCTTACTGCTATCTAAGTGATTAAGTGTGACAGTTGGTATACTCTTTCAGGGTCCCAGAAATTGGAATTGTGTAAAGAGCCATTTGAATAACAGCCAGGCATAGGGAGAAAAAGAAGTTTTTGGCTTAATGCCTGGACAAAAAGGAGGAGAAGGGTAAGAGACAAGTCAGGGAGAAAAGAAAATCAAACTGGTTGAGTGGAACAGGCCTGAGTTCATGCAAAGATTAGCATTACAAGCCCTAGGCAGAGAAGCAGGAAAGCCAGAACAAAGAACACTTTTTAAATATCAAAATTAAAGTCCATTGTATTGTTTAGATAGATTCACATGAGCCCCCCCTCCCCACTCCCTCTCTAGTTTTGTTTGTTTGTTTGTTGAGGCGGGTTTTTTCTGTGTAGATCTGACTGTTCTAGAACTCAAGATGAATACCAGAATAGCCTCAAACTCATAGAGATCTGTCTGCCTTTGTCTCTTCCCAAGTGCTATGATTGAAAGTGTACACCACCACTGCCTAGCAACATGGGTATCTCTTAATTGATCTCTTTCTTGGGGTTTTTCTTTGGTCTGCAAAGCAGGATTCAAGAGTGATGAATCCAGGATTCATTTTTAAGCACTTTGATAGCTCTTGGGGTGGCTAAAATTGGACTGTGAGATCCCTCTCCAATGGCTCCCAGAAAGGGAGAGAGAAAGAGATGTGGCCATCATTTGATGTAGCGGGGCGGTATCACAGTCGTGAGTATATTTCTCTTGGCTGCAAGGCCTGTGTAGGCACCTCAGTATTGAACTGAGCCAAAACCATGATATTCTGTATCTGGGTAATCATTTCTTTACCAAGGAGAAAATTATTAGTGAGAAGTGGTTGTCTAACATCTCATGGGGATTTAAGTGAGGGCTAAAACTCCTGCATATATTTTCATGTACTTATGAGACAATTGTATTGTAGAAATGCAAATTCAAACACATTGCCCATAGATTGTTGAATTATTTTTCCTCTCTCCTCTTCCTCCTCCTTCTCTAATTTGGAGAAAGGATACCATACTGTAGCATAGGCTGCCATGGGATTCTCATTGTAGCCCAACTTGGCCACAAACTAGCAGTAGTAATTCTGCTTTAACTTCTCGGGTACTGGGAATTACATCATGGAATAATAATAATTCTGGCCCTATTGTATTCTTATTTTGATGGATTATTGTTTGATGTATTGTCCTATCTTCAGAAAATTGTTTACACATTTCACATATAGCTCATTTATCATATATGTGAAACATGGGTATTTACTCACACTTTGTTGCTTTTCAACTTTATGGTATCCTTTCCCACACTTTGATGACCTTAATGATATACTTTAAACATGACTTTTTAATGTCAAAAAGTCATTTTGTCATTTTTAAATTATTACTTCTTTTTGTGTTGCATTTCAGAAATATTTATCTAGGGCCCATGGGATACTCAGTGGGTATAAGCTCTTGCCACATACATGTCTGATACCCTGAGTTCAGTCCTTAGAGCCTATGTTAAAAAAAGGAGCCAAGTGCCAAGGTTCCCACCTGTAATCCTACTAGTTCCACAGAGAGATGGAAGGCAGAGACAGGAGCCTCAACTGGCCACCTAGCTTAGGGTATGCAAGAAACAAGAGACATTGCCTTCAAAGCCAGGTGGAGAGAGAGATCCAACTCATAAAAGTTGTCCTCTGACCAATAAATATTCCACACGGCATGAGCATACACATGTGATACTCACACAGGCACACAAAATATTAATAAAAGCATACAATGTGTGTTTCCAATGACCTTATTTTCTCCTAGAGCTTTCTCTTATTTCTGGATTCTATTTTCTTTCATTGATCTTTGTCCTTCTAACAAATGACATTATCTCAATTACTATAGCTTTGGGGCCTTGCCATATAGTGATATATATTCTCTAACTGCAGTTCTCCTTCAGGACTTTGTTGATTATACCAAATACTTTTCAGTTTTGTATGAATTTTATAGATAGTGTATCATTTCCTATAAATGGATTTATTAGAAGTCGGTTTAGATTGCAAAAAGTTTCTACTTTAATTTGATGAAAATTGATATCTTACAATATCTTCTGATTTATAAATATAATATAATGCTGACATTATATCTATCTTCAGCTTGTTTTATAGTTTTATTATAAAATATACATCATTCACTAAATTTAGCTCTATTTAAAATGTTGTTTTCTATGATGGCATTTTAATATTTACAGTATCTTGTTCCTACACTATATGAACCTTTATGAACAGATTCTCTTTCTTTCTCCTTTGCTAAACTCTTTAGTGATCTCTCTGCACTGATTGTGTATTCTCGGGGTGTCTTCTATTACTGGAAAGAAATGACAACTATGCCCCTTCTTTATGTTCCTTATGCATTTACAATATTTTATTTCAATTTAACATTGTATTTTATTGCTTTCCTCAGGTTCAGTACATTGAAGCATAGAAGTGGTAATAATAGACAGCTTTGTCCTTCTACATGTTTGTTTAAAAATATTTTCCATTTTTTAATGAATATGTGAAATTCTGTAAAGAATGTTTTAGATACCTTATATCAGTTAAGGAATTTCCTCATGCTTTTAATTTTCTATTTTTCCCTTTTCCATTAAAGACATAGAAGCCATAAATTGTCTTCTATTGACTTATGTGTAATTCATAGTTTTAATATAATATTTTCTATAGTTTCCATTTTCTAATTTAGTTTTAATTTCTTCTTTGACTTCCAATTATTTGGCAGTGTATGTCTTAATTTTCTACATTTGGGAACTTTCTACTAATAATTTCCTGTGATTAATTTCTAATTTACTTGCAGTCTGGTCAAACAAAATCATATGAAACAAGTAACTTGGTGTCATATTGAGAAATATATTACAACTGAGTAGATAATTGTTTTCTTGGAGATATATATATACACACACACACACAGAGAGAGAGAGAGAGAGAGAGAATGTCTTCAAAAACTTTCTTATTGTTCTATTTATACTTGTACATTTTATCAAACTTTATTTTATTGAACACTTTCATGTCTTTATGGAAATATTCCCTTGATTTATCCTTTTATATGATCTTGCCGTACTGGAGAAAAACTCACCCGGCACCTTAGGCATGCTAAGCAAGCACTCTATGTTGAGTTACACTGCATCCCCTTGATCTCGTAATTATTGCTAGAAATGTGCTAATTTTTTTCATTTTAATGACACGTTTGTTTTTTGTTGGTAGTGGTGGTGGAATTTTGGTTTTTTTTTTTTTTAGGTTTGATTTTATTTATATATAAATAACTACAAATATAACTTCTTTTTATTTTATGTACTTGGTATTTTGCCTGCACGTATCTGGGTACATTTATGCAAGACATAAAGAACTGGAGAGATGGCTGAGGGGTTAAGAGTCTTGGCTGTTCTTCCAGAGAACCCAGGTTAAATTCCCAGCACACACAAAGCAGTTCACAACTGTGTGTAAAGCCAGTTCTAGGGATCTGACAGCCTCACACAGTTACATGATTTGGCTCCTGTCACTTCAGTTGCTCATACTAAATATTCATATCTTGTTCTTTGCAAAACTTGTTTTAGCCATTCTAACTTCTTATTGTTTTGATATTCTGCAAAAGCTCCTTCTTGGGTCTGTTTCAAAAACATCAACATTTCATACCTTAGTTTTCCAGTTCACTAACAGGGTACATTTCTCCAACTTTAAGAATTAATTACATTAGTTTTCATAGTTTTCAACCAAAATGTATACTTTACCAGACTTAAAGTCTTTAATATGGAATGGACACCAATTTGTCCCAGGTTTTTGAAGCTTTGATTTTAGTGTCATTGGCAATTTGTTTTTATCATTATTTGTAGAATTTATACAATGTAAATGCTATATAGATGGAATATTGAGGAAATAACGGCAATACGAATGTCTATAAATGTTCGGTGCAGATACAATTCCCTGGCTTCTTCCCCATCTTTCTGCCCACACATTCCACTGCAATTTCCCTCTTCAGTTCTTCCTCTCCTGTACTCTGATGCCCTCAACACTCCCGTCCCTTAACACCTCTTTTCTTTTTCTTCCTCACATCCCCCTTTCTAGTTTCCTGACCTCTAATTACACTTCCACCAATATACATATTTAATCATTCGGATACACTATGGTCTGTATTATGAGTGAAAATGATGAGCTTTTGTGTTCTGAAGCCCGGATAACCTCGTTTAATATATTTTCCAGTTCCATTGATTTGCCTGAAAGTTCATGACTTCATTTTCTTTACAGCTTAATAAAATTCCATTGTGTATATGTAGCACATTTTCATTATCTATCTTGTTGACAGACATCTGGCTGATTCTGTTTCCTTGCTATTGTGTAAAAGAAAGCAATAAATTGGATGTACACATTATCTCGTGTAAGATAGTAGACTCATTTCGTAGACATGCATGAGTGCGGTTAAACAAGGTCACATAACCGTTCTATTTTTAGTTAATTTTTTTTAAATTCGATGCTGATTTCTATACTGCACTAACAGTTTACATTCCTAATAGTGTAAAGATAACTCATCCCCTCCAGATATGCTTTATTTGTTTACTTGATGATAGAGATCTCGGGTGGGATTGAATCTCAATAGTAGTTGTATTTTGCATCTTCACATGATTAATCTTTCCAGACATTTATTGAACATTTGTATTTTTTATTTTTTAAAGAATTTCCTTCATGTCCTTATCTCACTTATGATGAGCAATGGAAGGTTTGGTATTTAATCTTTGCTTTATATCTCTTAGTTTTAACTCTTGTCTTGGATCCAGTTTGAACTGATTTTGGGCAAATGGGAGTACTAATCTAGTTTCTTCTTCTTCCAGTGGATATCTAGTTTTGTCAACCTTGTTATTGAGTAAGATGTCTTTTTTTCCTAGGGTATGCTTTCTTCAACACCCTCTCAATTGTTAGCTTTCTGTCTGTACCTGTGTTGGTTTACCTCTGGATCCCCTGTTCTGGTCCACTGCTTAGCAAGTCTATTTTTTGTGCCACTGTCATCCTGCATTTGTCCCTATGGTTTTTCAATATACTGTGAAGTTAGGTGATGTAACAACCCTTGCTATAGGGTTGTTTTTTTTTTCCTCACTTAAATTTGTTTTTTTTACTATCCATGGTCTTTCATGTTTCTGTATAATCGTTATGATTTTTTTCTCTCTTTGAAGAATGCCACTGAGATATTGGGGAGAATTGCATTGAATCTGTAGATTACATTTTCAAATTTGACAATCATCACAATAATAGTCCTGCCAATCCAAAAGCTTGAAAGATTTTTCTATCATCTTCTATCTTCTTCCATGTCTCTTTTTTTTAGTATCTAAACATTTTCTTTACATTTACATAAACATTGCAGAGGCCTTTCACATATTTGGTTAGGTTTATTTCCAGAACTGAGGGAAATTGCAAATAGGATACTTCTTTCTCATCAAGTTTGTTAATGCTGTTTTTATGTTTTGTTTTGTTTTGTTTTGTTTTAGACAGAGTTTCTCTTTGTAGCTCTGGCTGTCCTGCCTGCCTCTGTCTCCCAAGTGCTTTTATTGGAAGTACCTGTGATGAAAGTCCCAGAAGCTACTGGTTTTTACATATGGAATTCTCATTCTAAAACTTTACTGAACACGTTTATCAGATCCAAAAGTTTTCTAGTTGGGTGAAGGGTCTCTTAAGTCACCAGCAAATAAGTATAGCAAACTCTTTGATTATTTATGAGAGTACTAATAAGTATAACACTTTCCTTTAGGGTGCCATGGTTGTTCTCGAGTGG